>JBCAUG010311514.1:0-17455 GCA_038406175.1 Haplosyllis leylae | reverse complement strand
ACAATCACAGAGTAGTACCAGAAGTGCACAGTCTAGTTCAAGGGACGGAACATGTGGTATCAATCAACTATCCGATGGCTGTGCATTTAATCTATTGCTATTGTCGAAGAAATACCAAGAAAAATAATGAAAAAAAGCAACGGTATGGCCGGTGTTTTTGTCTTTCTACTTTCATTTGTCTAGACTTTCTGAAAGGTTAATACCCTTGTTTCCTTGGTAACCGGTTAGATTACGTAACTTAAGGGAGCAATTACTTCAAAACAAAGCTACGACAGACAGTGAGTGACACACTTTCACTATTGACAATGACGAATGTAGAGAAACAATACTTCTCGTTGAAGAATTAGGGGCGGATCCAAGACCTCTCGAAGGAGGGGGCGCCAACCCTCAAAGTGACACTTAAGTCATACGGATTGGTGGGGACTTCATGCATGGTGGGGTACATGATGATTTTCCGATCTCCTAATCTCCCGAGTTTCCTTGCACAGCAATGTCTCTCAACTGGTAGTGATAGTAAGTGAAAGATATCGGTGTAGTGTACGGGCTAAAACTTTCTCAATTTTATGCGTGTTTTTTTTTAAAAAAAAAATGGCAAAATCTTATCCTTGACTGGAGGGTTAGCGCCTCTTTGGAGAATCCTGTTTAGACCCAGAAACAGACCATCCCACTACTTGACATTTTGTTGTTTTGTACAAAACATTTGTGGTCTGTTTCTGACAATGAGAATCACTATTTAAGAGACTGTTGCAAGGTCAAGAGGCCTAATTGCGAGATAAGTACCTCCAGGTAACCAGTAGATAATGTCCCTAAACGGTGATAGTTCTTTGACCGTTCTCGTGGAAAACAAAAACAAAAGAAACAAAAAGCGAAACTGGTCCATCTGATTGTCTCTCAAATCGAGAGATTTCGTGGTTCTCCTTTTTGGTAGCTCGTTAGAGTCACCTTAGTGGTTGAGTCAATGGATGTTAAGATGTTAAGGGCCTTTGGCAGTTTTATGATAAGCAGGCATACTTTAAGCTGCATTCATTGGTTGGAATTTGTTTACACATAATGCTGCCATGACGTTATTTTACACGTTTTTTGTACGCAAGGTAACCTAACACACCGTCGCATAGAGAAACATTTTACGTCACAGTTACTTGCGATTTGAGCGGCCGGAAACCGTTTCTGTTCAAGCAACAATGAACAGCAAATTTCTTCCTCCCTTTATGCAATAAATTCTCCAGAAAAAGCAATCTAATCGTAATATTAGCCACAGCATAAGCTCCTTAATAGCGCCTCCTTGATGTCCACTTATGTAATGTACATAACAATAAAAGCCCAGAATCTGCGGTAATTCAGATCCTCCAGGAATGGGGGTCGTCTGGAAAGGGGAACGTTAGGTAATTACGCATCTCATGAGTTTCAGTTTGGTGCCAAAACAACAAAATTATGGTAATACCTGCAATCCGCAGTTGTTTGTTGGGCTTCCATGGTTTCTTTTGTATTTTCCGCCAGCTTTTAACTATGAAGCAAACTTACCTACAAATAGAAAAAGATAAAGTGTAAAAAATTGTGAAAGTTTCTCCGTTACATTCGACTGAAAAACTGACAACAATATCGTAATTTTCAAATGCAGAAATATTAAAGACAGCGGTACTGGCAAAAAGAAATTTGTAGATAAAACAGGTAAGACTTTTTCCAAACTGCGATAAGTATGTATGTATTAGTTCTTTGTACTTTTAACACTAAAATTCCCGTCAAAAGTGAACAGTTGAATACGAACCAAAATACTCTGTCTACAAAAACTGACAAGGTGATGTCACTTGGACACCGACGTTCTATCGATTGCGTTTTCCGAGTGGTTAGGGTGGGTATGAAATTTGTTTGCTGGGAGTTGGGTGGGGGGGGGAATCGATTCACCAATGAAATGCTATTCACTCGAGGCTATTACTTTTATTGCTTTATTTCTGACTATAAAATACACATTTTTGTCAAAAAGACTAGGGGTCAGAATTAGTTGTCAGCCAAAACGAAGCAAGGTCAGAAAACGTTCTTTCATTTGCTCTTACTCATAGGTTAAAGGTTCGTTCACACAGTGCAATCACGTGGGAAAAAGCGTGAGCGAACGTGGCCAAAATTACGACGAGACAATCCGCTTGACGAGAGAGACAGAACAAAGGAATCTTTTAGTTTTCACATTCGCCATCATCCAGTGTGAAGGTGGATTAAGGGAAAAGTTCCAGTTAATGTCCAGATTTCCATGAAATAAGACAAAATTCCCGACTTCTGTAATCCTGCTGGTGAAGGACACAACCGTTTCTGTAGTTGACAATAGGAACCGAAACAGACGTTACGTACCTACTACTGAAAATGTATTAAGAACGCCTTCTGTCTGTCAAATGGAGAGATTAGAAGGTCATCCAGGCAAATATTCCACCCACGACGTTTTGGTACAAAGTGATCCGTTTCTTTGATTCTTAAATTTGAATTTAATAATGCAAAAAGACAATATTCACGGTTACGTTTTTTTACGCAAGGATTATGTTATGTTTGTACAATAAACGAGACAATGACCGTCCGGGCAATTTAGCCTCCACAGATCCTGGATCTACCCCTCACCACACGTTTCCAAATTCCCTATGTCCGCTGTGGGGGTGGGGGGGCGGGGGTGGGTGCTAACTCTTTTGATGCAGAGTCCAAAACTGTTAAAAACCCAAATTTCCTGTCTGCTGGGAGTGGGGTGGGGCGGATGTTAACTCTAACTTTTGGTACTTAGTCCAAAACTGCTGAGAACCTAAATTCCCTGTCTGCTGGGATGGGAGTGGGGGGGTGGATGTTAACTCGAACTTTTGATGCTAAGTCCAAAACTGTTTAAATATCATATTTCCTTTTTCGGGGGGAATGTATGACTGTGTAAGACATCTGATGAGACAAAATTTTGACAAGAATTTTTCCCACTCAGAGCATCACAGAAGTCTCCTTTGGAGACTAAAAATCACAGTTCTGGACAGCAGAGAAGGATGCAGAACCCAGGCTGTGTGTCAAGAACACCTCATTCAGAAACGTATGAGAAAATAAGACATTCTATAAATTTAGACAAGCAAACAGAAAATGATGTTAGTTTCACAATTAACAATAAAGAAAAAAATGAGAAAAGAATTAACAATTTGTTGCTATTCAGAGATTAAAGTTTAAATGTGAAGAATTGTTCAATACTGTGAAACAACTGACAGAAGAGAAGAATTCCTTTAATAAGAAGCTTAGGATATGTTGAAAGAAGAACTACGCATTTTAACGAATAGAATATCATTCAAACTTTGATGAAGTTCACTCGTTTGTGTTTATTTTGTCTTCAGGAAAAAGTTGTGAAGATAAAGAGTCAGATTGGTTAAAACAAGTTTTAAAATGGTCGCCCACTCAGGCGTAATTGCGCAGTTGAACTTTTTAAGCTTTGAAATGCAAAGAGACTAATGAGATTTGACTTTTTTTCGTTGACATCCATTTGGGCATTTTATAAAACTAAGGTTACTGGATTTGAAATCGTCATTTTATGCAACAAATTTTTGAAAACTAGAATTTCACAGTATTTACGGTTCGGATAAAACACTAAGACTGGTAAAGAAAATAAAATCAAAGAATCAGATTGTTTGATCCATCAGATTTTTAGCGCAATAATCAACAACGAGTTACGTAGACTCAACAGCGAGGAAAGGGTTTCTTCTCATGTATTGAAACCCACAACCTTCTGTAGCGGTGGATCTGGAAACCGTCTGTTTCTGTTTGAGCAAATGCGCTCAGATCCATGTGGATCTGGATTCAATAGGCTAAAAAGGGAATCCAGCGTAATCTCGCAAAACGTCACCTTCCGTTTCACAATGGTATCGATTTCGTTTGCCATTTAAGTTCCAAACCTGAACCTCTCCCCTCATCCGCAATACTTTGTGGTTCTTAGACACAAAGCTAACGACCCACAAGCACGCTAAAAGTATACGGAGGATTCACTCTAAATAGTTCAGACTCTTGGGACGGTACAAAAGGAATAGAAAACGTCGGTCTTGCATGCAATGCGTAAACTGCTTATATCTTTACGTTCGAAGTGGCAAAATTGATTCAATGACAAAAAATAGTGAAGAGAGACGTAACTGGACATACGCAATTCTTTTTCCCAGTAATCCACGTAGTAATCAAACTGCTTCAGAATTTATCCCCAAATACTATCGCTACCAGATTTCAGTTCACCGTGGCTGAGCAACTTAAGAATTAACATCTACTTGCCCATCCAGATGAGTTACCCTAAGTCTAACTTGTCCAGATGAAAATCATCTGGTAAGTACAAATAAATATATTTTTCCAAAATTTCAACGTATCCATGGGGGCAACTGATATGAGAATTAACAGCAAAATCCACACGTCACGAGTGACTTCTGTGGTGGGCAGCTTCCAGTTCCAGTTCTAGAACGGGCTAGTTCTCTTGGACAACCCCTTCCCCTGCCCCACCTAATCTGTTTGGTTTTCCCTCCATTTTGTACACTGCCATCGTATTACCTATGAAATTTTAATTGACGTAAGTAACTAAACGTTCTGTCCCGTGTGGTGTGTGACGGTGCTACAAGCCGTCTTAGTCGTTGTTGTATTAGACCTACAAGGGAAAAGGCTACAAATCGGTGCATTCCGGTAATCTACAAAAAGCTAATATCTAGGACGAGAATAAGACACTGTTGTCCATAGTATTTTGGCGACAAAAGCACCTTAGTCTTCCCGAAGGTGAGGAAAGGTCGCATATATCTCTTATCTCTCTCATCATAATCTCTTTCTGCTGTAAAGGCCAAAGACTTAAAAGATGGGCTTGGAAATTGGACGCCTCACATAGCCATCGCATCTCTTTGAAAGCATTAACAGTTCACAATGCTATGAATTAGCCACGAATTAGCCATCTGCCCTAGCTGCACTGAACCACCGACTTAAAATGTGTACCCTTACTATACCAGTTCAATTTTACAATGCCAGACTATCTTCATTTTCATTTTCAAGGAGAGACTATCTGTGATGAACACAGCCAAAACTGGCAAGAGAAAAATGTCAAAAAACACACCCTCCACCACCATTAATTTGGATGTAAGGTTTTTGGACGCAGGAACAGAAGTAAAAAAATCCATCCCCTCACTGAAATTGGTATTTAGGGTGTTTGGCCTGAGGAAGAAATGTCAGGAAATGTACCCACCTGCATAAAAATTTGGATTCAGGGTATATTTTGGACTCAGGAACAAAAGTCAGAAAACCCACACCCTCACCCTCACCCTCACCCCCACTACCTTAGCCTATTACAGAGACTACGCTGTCACCAACTCGTTATGGTACGTTTTTACAAATCGAAAGAAAGAACGTTTTATGTTTCGGACCATTGACCCTTAGATTGACCTGTCGGTTATTGACCTGCGAACGTGCTTTTACGAAGAGGGAGAGACTTCACAAGTTGTTGACCCACCGGTCAATTTACCTCCTCCTGATTGGTAGAGGGAAGCCAGAAGCGAAGGTCAAAGCGAAACGGAAGTAGATTCTATTACCCAGTTTCCAGCGATGTCGCTTTCGTTCGACGTAAAACACATACACACAATATGATGGGAAATTCATATTCAGCCACGCAATTGACCCATTGTTCATCGACCTTAAACGATAGGGTCTTCCATTACTGGTGTTCATGTCTTGTCACGTCTTATTGTGCCGAAGCACAATGTGCAAAAGAACAAAAACCTCTTCCCAGATCACATTTTTGTGGGAGGCCCCCTTTCACCAAGGCCACCTGAGCTGCCTAAATCTTCACAAAGGAATTTCCCCCAATTTTGGAATACTTTTCAAGAAGGCCAGTGATTGTGCTCCAATTGTCGAAACCAATAGTTGTCGTACACGAAATTAAGTGTAGGTGTACTTCGAGTCGACGCACTGACCTGCGAAAATTCTTTTTCATTGTCGTCACCCTTAAACGTTATACTGGTGGAGATTTAGACGGGCAAACTCCAAATTCATCAATTCCATATCATTGGGAGGCATGTTTCGGGTTGGAATCTGTCACTAACTCGCACGGACCGAGATTGCATGAGTTTGTGTCAAATGGAAGTGTCAATCTTTCTATAGGCAAAGTGTCTCTTTCCCAAAAGTGAAATTTGAGCAAACCCGAAAACTAACAAATGGTGCTGTTTCCCAATCGTTAATACCTAGTGCACTAAGTACGTTGGGTCAATTAAGTGCGTTGAGTGCATCAAGTCCATCGATATAATTACTTTCAGATACGTGTAATGGATTTCCCAGCAGGACGTACACCAGTACGTCGAGTTCAACTTAATCTCAAAGACGTCTCCGTTTCCATCGGGTTGACTGTCGTGTGGGGTTTATTCACACGGGTTGCACACAAAAACGATTACGTAAGTGAAAGCGATGACGCCGTAAGCTACCACCTCCCAAACCTAAAATATACACATTTTTATGCAATGTCACCACCAACAACCATCACAGAAAGACTTGTTTTACTTTAACAATGGCTCGATGTGAACAGACCCTGAAAGTTCACACAGCG
Organism: Haplosyllis leylae; assembly: GCA_038406175.1. Classification (NCBI taxonomy): domain Eukaryota; kingdom Metazoa; phylum Annelida; class Polychaeta; order Phyllodocida; family Syllidae; genus Haplosyllis; species Haplosyllis leylae. The sequence goes on along the minus strand of JBCAUG010311514.1, from coordinate 10,902 downwards.
AAATTTGTGAGGTCCAGACTGTGTCGCGTGTCCTGAAAAAATCGTTTCGTCTTCATGCGTTCTATTTAAATCTATAACGGGGGTTACAGTTTCGAGCCGAAAAAATCTAATAATCCCTAACCCTAACGGTAATCCCTCATTTAGAGAATATGGTGAAAGCTTAATTTAATGAGGATAGGCTCAATGGATCTGTTCATTAGTTGCTTCGATCGCAATTTGAGCAAAGGAATAGAAACATTGCAAGACTTTTTAGCAGAACATGTCGGTGACCGATCCAAAAACAAAGGAATGTTAAGATTCAAGAAATATGCACGGAAATCTTCCTTGGCCATTTATTCATCAACTACTTTGGCACAACCAGTGATGCGGGACATTGCCCTCTTGCCCACATTTCTAACTTTCACATCATGACGTCATGTTTGGAATTTTAATAAGATTGCCTTTCATTAGCCACTTTTCGTTGTGGCCGCCCTCCGAACCATTTTTCCTCCTTTTCTTGATAAAATTAATACCTGGGCTATGGGCACTGATGGATTCGATCCTACTCTTTAATTGTCAAATTTATGTCTAAATCTTGACGAATAATTAAATCCGAAATATTTTTTACTATGTTTAGGTTTGACCTACATTATGGTTGATCCTCTGAGTACTGTTTATGTCAATTTGGGTAATCTCCACCTAGATCAGACCAAGCTATTCTAGGTCACAAATCCTGTAGTAGTACGCAATTACATGGTTCATTTCCAGACACACTGGGTCATTTATTCACAATGAAAATGTCAGGTAAAAGCCACATGGAGACATTCCAGAAGCTGCTGCATTGTGTACTGTGGAACGCGTCTCCTGAATATTGCATGGACAACTGAAAACAAAATTGACAGCAACAAAACGATTTTTTGCAATACATTTTGTCATTTCTATAGCTATCTAAAAACCACATGTAAATAACAAACTTACTAAGTGATTTTTATCATTGTAATAAGATATATTTGTTTTCTTAAGTTCGCCAATGTTTTTAAATCGATGTATTTCCAAAAACCTCGGAGAAATTCCTAAAATTGTAATAGTGTCCCATGTATATTGAGTAGAAAGGTGCAAACATTTCTGATATATGTAAATGATTTATCAATCTAACCTTTCGCAAAGTTGCAACAAGAACCTTTGTACGCTTCAATAATTAATGGTAAGCAGGGGATCAGACATTGCTTCACTAAAACACACTTGCATTACTTTATTAGCTCTGTGTATTGTCATTGCAATGGCCAAGGCAGAAAACATATTTCTTTCTGACAACATTGAATTATACTCCACAAAGGATAACTTATTCCAGAAGGTCTGTCCCAAAGCCAGCACAAATAATGTCTACTTTGTGAACTCAGACTGACTCTGTCACCACGGTATAATCAATTTCCTCATCCATTCAAAAGCAGTCTATGAATTACATAACTGATCCATATCCCCAGGTCAGACATTTTGTAATTAATTTCCAAGACATCAAAAGGAGCAAGAGTTGGGATGAAATGGATGTATTTTTGTTCTCTTTTGATTTGCAGACATACCAGGTGTTATTGGTGAAAGCATTTTTTTTTTTTGCAAATTATTATTTATGTTTGTTTCTTGAAAAATTACTGCACCAAAAATAATAAATTATAATAAAGATGACGTTGCGTCGTTGACCCAATTGGTGCCACGTATAAAATGACGTCATGTCAGCATTCTGTGTAAAGAAATTCCAACCAATGACTGCAGGTTTAAGTAGTCCTTATTATCATAAAACTGCCAAAGGCTTGGGACGGGATGTTATGATCCCCCTGGCTCAACCACTAATAAACTTTTTCCACTTAATCACTATGTGAAATTATAAATTAATATTTGATATACTTTCTGTAGAGTGGTTCACTTTTTTTTGCTGGCAATTTTCATAAGAACTTTCTCTAATGGGCATTTCATAAGGAAATATTACACCGACAGGGAAGATTTACACTTAAGCTACGTACTCTCTGTAACATAGTGTTGTGGCATGTCATACCTCTCTTTACTGGCTTTACTTTTGGAATACCCGAGAGCAACCTGCAGGCTTTTTGATGTGAAAATTACAGTCAGGATATCATTATTACCAGTGGCTTGTCGTGCTTTACCTGTTACCTAGGGACCTGGTTTATGGCCATGCAATTGCTACATTTTCCCTTTCAGGGCAGTGCAATGATGTGGTTTACACAGAGTCCAATTTGTAGTTGAGGTGACGAAATTAAGCCACCTGTCAAAATGTCATATGTGAATTAATTCAACCATTATGGCTCTTTGGTGAAGGGACAGCAAAAGAAGACTATTTTCTTTCACATGCATGTGCATGCATTAGTTTTCAAATTTTACACTTTATAAGCGTTCACATTGGATGGATCTTCTGGGATGAGTTGGTATGGAATGTCATATTTCTTGAAAACAATTTCTGCAGACGGAAATCGTGTATTGCTTTGACACTTCGTTCAAGTATTTCGGAAATGAAATTTTCTTGGAAGATGTCAATTTCAAAGAAGGCTCAAACTTCTGTGAATTTGATAAAAGCCAATGTATGAAACTGACATAAAAGTTTACATATTCTGTAGAGAGCAAGTTATGTCATCTATCAAAATGTGATGAGCAGCTAGTGGGACAAAATTATCCCATCAAAACCGCTTCTTCTGCAACTTCGCCGAAAAGTCATATAACCTAACAGCTTCATGTTTTTTTCTACCATCAGAACACATAGAAATTACCTTTAATATATTCTTTCCAATTTTCATTTCTCGGAAATTCAATTTCCCCTGTATAAAAAGACACATTTTCATCTAGATGATTCCCTAAAACATGAGGATTCGTTTGTGCGCACCGGAAGCGAACGTCATTACATTATCGTCTTTTATGGCTTCCAACCAAAAAGAATCGTTCAGAAAATGTATGCATTTTGCTTGAGTGTCAACAATGTCTTAATGAGATAAAACCATGGAAACAGATTCAAACAATCACGTTCAATTAAGCTTTCATTGTTATCTCTTTCAGTCTGTTGAAGCGAAAATTAAAGGTCCATTCGCACTGAACGATTCCCTAATATTGCTTGCGAAGTCGCATTCGCTCAGTGTGACGGACCCTAAATTACCAAACCGCATGACTTACGTCAGATAAACCGTATAAACTCATGAAGTTGTGTAATGGCCTGTAATCTCATGTATTGGAGACTTTTCCACTTTCCACCTGGGATTTTCCCAAATAAATCACAAAGTTGCTTCCTGCTTTCAAGTAGCCGTTCTGGTAATGGTGTTATGTCAATGTATTGCGTTTTTGAAAAACAAGCAAAGATAAGATCCGGGTCTGATATTGGACAATGAATACAAAGCGTAGGAAGGGTCACTGCCACCGTCACGAAGAAACAATCAGTGCAAAAATTAAAGCCAAACAATTACTGCCCGCATATGAAGTACGACGGGAAGGTAATATTTTCAGTTTGTTTGTCTGTTCACCCTCTGATCCTTCTCTGGTCCTCCCTCTGGCCCTGTCTGGGGGGGGGGGGTACCTCCTGGTCCTGGCTCTAGTCCTGTCTGGGGGCAAGCCCTGATCCTATCTCTGGTCCATTCAGGGGTAGGGGGTAGCCCCTAGACAGGACAGGGATTGGAGAGGACTTGTTCAATCTCTGTTTAGTAATTGACGTGTAGAATTAAATGCCTCCTCCCAATGGGTTTGGGTACAACAATCAACAGTTTGGTCACAAATCACAGTCAATGAATAGGTTTTCTTGATAACTCATTTCTATAACAAATCAGGCTTCTCTTTCACAATAATATTGTTTCAATTTTAGTGGCAGCAAAGATCAAAGAGGATGTTTTTCCGTGCGTTTACTTTTCGCTCAGAGTCAATGCATTTAAACCCAGCAGATTCAGTATCCACAACAGCGTAAACTTGTTAAACCCAAATTCTATCGCTCCTGAAAAAAAAACAAGATTTCATTGAAGAAAAACAAATTCCTTTCTAAATCCTTTCAAGAACGTTATAAATCCCCATCCCAATGGAATCTTTTGATTTCTAGGTCTTTTCTAGGTTATCGTCTGTATCATATCTTTATTGAGCTTTCAGAGAAGTTTCTACCAATACTGTATTCACTCAAATTCTTTTCTTATCGTTTAAAATTCAATTTCCAGGGGGCTACTAATTCTGTGAAAAGATGAAGGTCGATAAATCTAGAGATAACAGAAACAGAAATACATTAAGTGAAAAAAAGTAAATGATGAGAAGTGAAGAAACCTCACCGGTGACACGGGTGACTAAATGGGGTGCAGGGGCGGATTTGGGATCTTCTAAAGAAGGGCCACCAATCCTTTGCGGGTGCCAAGGCACAATTTCAGACAATTTTCGGAAAAAAAAACTCCATTAAACCGGGAAAATGTAGGGGTCTGTAGGGGAAGGCCGCGCCGAGAAGCGCCCCAAGATCCGTCAATGGGGTGTGGCCTCTGGAGAAGACTGTTGTTCCACTCTATGATGGTTGAAAGATGTCCAAGAAAGAACGAAAACATTGAGGAAAATTCTGAATCACCTGTTAAACTTGGCCAAAAGGCTTCACAGCGGCCCGCAACGTCCCATGTGGCCTTCATTACTTTCACATAAAGACGATTTATTAGGTACCATGAAGAGTTGATTGTGCGTTGATTGCAGTGATCCGTCCCTGACTAACTGGGCGCCTCTTAAACAATCCATAGATCGTGTTACTTTACCGGCAAAATCTCAGTTCTTTCAACAAAACGACTCCACGAGTGACCGATTGTGCCTCGCAAAAATGGTATATTTATTCAAACACAAACGAACTCAGCTTAGTCGACGAACTGGTGACGACAATAGTCGACGAACTGGTGACGACAATTTCAAAGAGGGTTTCTGTCTACTTTAGCTGGAAATAATTAGAAATCAGCTCTTAGTGGGAAAAAGTGACGTAATTTAATAAAATCACGAGCCAGCGTGTCCATTTGTGCAGTCATAGTTTTCTAGTTCACAAAATTCATGCATTAGCTAGCAGTGTAAAAAAGAACATTAAGCATTTTACTGCACAACCTGAGTACAATTGACCAGGGTGTCATTAGATTCTACCTCTACCTGCAGCCATAGAATTAAATATTTATCAGATGCTATGTAAATTAGTCTCTACAGACTCTTTAGCCTGCATTTTATCTCGTGCAGACCAGAAAGTTGCAAAAGGCCAAAGGTGGTATTTTTGTTCAGGATCTCAAAATACTGTTCACTACAAAACAATTTACTTTTAATTTTCTTTACAATTAATTGGTGGCTCGTTAGAGTCACCTTAGTGGTTGAGTCGATGGGCTCTTAACATCTGGGGATGTTAAGATGTTAAGGGCCTTTGCCAGTTTTATGATAAGCAGGACTACTTTAAGATGCATCCATTGGTTGGAATTTGTTTACACAGAATGCTGCCATGATGCAGAGTACGACACGTGCCTAAGCACCTACAGGGAGGGCTCTGCCCATATCCTAGACCCGTTGCCAGCCAATAGGAGGCCGATAGGTACCGATATATATAGATCTATATAGAGCACACTGCTAATAGGGCCAGAGTAGAGAATAAACACGCTTACACTAAACCAGCCGCTACTCTTTACTCTCGCAAAGAGGTACGCAGAGCGCGCACCTTACAATGATGTCATTTTGCATGTGCCACCAATTGGGTCAAGGACGCAACATCATTTTTTGTTTCTTTTTCCCAAATCCTCATCTGATATGGACATTTTAAGAGAATCTGTATCAGTCTGCTTACCAATGTATTGACAATAACATCGAAAAAAGAATAAGCTACATACAGTTATGAAAAGTAAATGGAGACATACAATGACATTGAAATCAAAGTAGTCAAACCTCGTGTTAATAATTTTTCAAACAATAAAAGTAAACGAGAGGTAGGAAAGTACGTAGGCGACCAAAAATCTGCTTCGGCCCAAAGTCTTGACAGACGTCATTCAAAATCCAAAAACAGCAATAAATGGCTCTGGCCATTTCTGCAATTTCATTTCTTTCGCAAAACTACTTACTGAGACATTGCTTCGTGTTACATTTGCGCAGTGCTACTTAGCTTCCATTTTCTTCGGATTAAGGTTCCTTTTCGCATGTAGAGCCCTGTCTCCCTAACGTACAAGGTAATTACATAACGTTGCAGTACGAGGCCTTCGGGATCATCCATCAGGAAGTATTTAAATAAAGAGTGGCTTAAGATTACCATGCCAGGGAACAGCTCCAGTAGATTCAGGTTACTTACTTCCTTGGGAGCTGTTGTTGTAATTGGGTTTTGATTGGGTCATTGCACAAGTTTTCCGTGAGATTTTCATTACGGCAGGAACCGCTCGAGGTAGGATGTAATGAACAATATAAATGAATTATCGCTCACTAACCACGTTCTTATTGTGCTATTTACCGCCAACTCTTTTTGCCTCCGGGCCTGATAATATTTCTGGGAACTTCGATATTTGAAAGCACTTTTATGGAGTCCCAAATCAGCATATTATCTAATTTTCGAAGCCATTCGCTCGGCCTTCTTTTCCACATCAAGTCTGGAAATAATTTCCCAGAGGAGGGGGCGCCAACAGCATAAATGGGGCGGAAACCTATTTTTTAGCCAATTCTTCCAAAAACTGCATGAAAAAGAAAAACATTTGATCGTGCGTGTCCCTGGCACTGCCCTTGGATCTTGAAATGGTACGTTCCTGTTTTCCAGTCTAAAATTCGCAATGACAAAAGCAATTATCCATTTCACCGAAAAAAAACGAATTAGATTTCACAAGAGGCTCTTAAAGGGTCTTGTATCGAACAAGTTCAAATTGATATGAAATCACCTTTGTATTGATCTGTTTTTGTCAGAATGGAAGAAAACGGGTCAATCTCCCTCTGAAAGTTCAAACAAGAAACGGAATCCTCTTCGTCTTAATGGATTTACGGGTCCGGAATACGAATATTCTGTTTCCTCTGCCAATCGAAACTCTCATTCCCTTTTCCTTTTATTCATGCGTATCTAGGAATTTGACACTGGGAAAAGGACTCGTGATCCAAAGGGGGGTAAACATTGCCAGCCCACACTTTTGTTTTTTTTTGTATTGAGAAACCCCCTGATAATGAAGAAATATCCAAGAGTTATATTTACGGTCTCTGTGTCCTCTGAATCTTCCACCGCCTTGTACACACTGAACGTCTGTTTTGCGCTACTTAGATCTCGCTCTTTGCTTGGTTTTGAGTGTCATTCCAGTGTTTAACCCTCTAAAACACTACCAGGGAACAATCAATTCGCTTTAAATGACATTAACTGTTCACAATCCTTGTGGGGGACACTATTATAAGAATTCAAAGTTTAAAAAATGCATGCGAAAAAAATCCAAAATTTAAAGAATTTTTGACAGTTCCAGTAGTAAGTCTGACCAATGGCCCAAGGGGGGACATGCACACGGTCTGCACCCTCGGAACATAGATTTCATGTTCCGTGGCAACAGTACCCGACCGCTTGATCCGCTACTGCTGGAAGTGTGTTGAAAACCCCGGTTGTATGAATCGAACTCTAAATACTGATTGCCAGCGTTTCTTTCTTTTATCAGTTACTGTTCATCACAAAATTTCTTCAAATTTCGGGAAGATTTGGGAAAAATGAAACTTGTAATTCGGAATGTCACTATGTTTCCCTTGTAAATTTCCTTTCATTCCATTTGTTGGGTTTAGCAATGTGATGCATCACATTTTCTGTATTGTATTAAAGTTCCTTTTCTTGGTGATTGATAAGCGTGTTATCTCTTTCTGACATGCAGAAACATTGAATTTTATTACGTTTCTCTTGCTGTAAGAGTTTGATTGATGCCTCGCTTCATGTACGATCAGTGTCTGTCCTGTTTGAAAAGAGAGTACTCATGCACAGCTAAATTTTACATTTCCTAATTTCTTGTCCAGATTTAAAACAGTAAATCAGTGTTGTGGCGGAACTAAGGGCCCCTTTACATCAAGCATCAGCGTCAATGTAGCGTCAACGCTGTGGTGGCACAGCTCTCAATGACCACAATGGAGTCACTCCAGAATAGATTACAACCCATTTTTGAGCAACTCCATTGTGGTCAACGAGAGCTGTGTCGCAAGCATCATCACAGCATTGACGCTGATACCTGGTGTAAACGGGCCCTAGGATTCCCTATGAAAGTTCGGGTGTATATCATCTGTTAGCAAAATGTCCAAAACCCTTAAAAACTGCACGAAATAAAACAGGTCTCCTTGAGAAGGTCAACCACCGAAGACATCCTCCCTAAATCCACTGAAATAGAGTCGTCTTTCTTTCTTTCTTTTTATACAGAGAAAAATGTCACGGTAACATTTTCATCAGCAGACATCATAGGACAAAATAACTCGATTCGAGAAATAATTATCAAAGGCTTTTAGCAGGTTGTGAAGGACACAACAACGCCAGACGTACTTCCCTTTCTTACACCAATTAACACTACTTTAATGTCGTCTTTGCAACGTTTGCTCCAACGCAATTACACAAACGCAAACGCATATGTCTCGCGGCAAATGTCATTTACCGAGAAATGACTTTGTCCAGGTTAAAAGACAAAGGTTCTGTCCCCGATGCGAGACAAGCTGAGTCCTTGGCAAATATATGCTCACGTTTATTTTTCACAAAGGCCAGGATAGCTTTTTGCCTTGCCACCATACTGCTTGATACAATTGAACCTCTTCGAAAAAGGACCCATTAAGGTTTAGATCTATTAAAACTGCTGCTTCAAAATGGATCTATTCCAGGAATATTCAGAAACTAAATTTCTTTATGTGTGACTTAGTACGAGTTCATAACTTTTATATCCCCTCCCTCCCAAGACATTTCGTCTGTTTGATAATTACGTCGTTTTCTTTTTATTGACGCTCCGTCGTGAAAGACGCTTTGTTGTTGTGGTTTGGTTACAATGAGATGTGCTGGATTCCCCGGACTATAATAGTGTCCTTACGAGGATTATACGTCCCCTCTGGGCGTCGTAACACAGTGTTTTATCTCCATTAACAACACCTCACTGAGCACACGGATCACGATCGCATCAACTCACGGATTCACGTCATTTTGTTTCTGCGGGATGTTTGTTGGGATGTCGTTTTTTTCAATACACGTTTGAGACTGATGCCATGAAGGTTTACCTAAAAAATGGTTTTTGATTTCCAAAATGATTACCGCCCGCATTCGAAGGATAGGGATGGTAATGTTTTCACAGGCGTGTGTCTGTCCACAGTGAGGGGGGGGTACCCAAGTTTCTGGTTCCATGTCCCTTTTGGGAGAGGGTACCCCGTAGTTCTGTTGTCACTGGTCCTGTTTAAAATCCTCCTCAGCCTGGATAGGGCCCCCAACCCCCACTGGACAGGTTACACTGTGGGCGGTATGCCACTTACGATTTCCGCAAAATAACTTTCTTGTTTAAATTTTGTATCTACTTGGTACAGTTTGGTTTGAGTATGTACATGAATGAGCCAATAACAAGTCAAGAACAGCTTGTGCCGGATAACAATATATTAGGTCTCCTTGATACTGAACAAGCTTAGCTTGGAGGCCGTCTTCCAGGAAAGTTCCTTTCACGTATATTCAGCCTCAGTCCGACGTTTAATTGCTGAGAGCCTTTCTCTAACCATGTCAATTTCATGTTCGTTAAACTTGGACGTGAAGGAGCCGTTACAGGGTGCTTGTCAGAAACGTCTTATATATATGAAACGTCTGGGTGATTTCATCACCAATAGCAACTCCATTGATACTGTAAGTAAGTGAACTAGACCAGCCGTTCTTTGTATCAGCAGGAGAAAACAAGCCACTTTTGCCCGTAAATGACTTGATTCAGCACAGATTGTCCTCGGCATGAATAGCCTCTACGTCTCATCAACCTTCCCGCAGGCGAAGAAGACGGAAACCTAACGAACAACTATTACTCGTGGGAAATATGTTTTGCTTCTCAGATAATTCAGTGAGATTTACAATAACAGATCGGAGATGAGAAAGCGAAAGTTATCACACGCATCACAATGGTGGCCTCAGATCAAAGGAATGCGACTTTTGACTCTCCTAAATCATATTTTTTGGCCAAAAGAGTGGCGGATTGATGATTGCCTGTAGAAGCGGGTGTCAACCAATAAAAAGAGTCACCACCGCATATTATTGCGTTATTTCCTTCTAAAATCCAAAGGAACTGAGAAAATGTTAGGCCATTGGGGGAGGCGTGTCTTCTGGTTGTCCCATGGATCCGTCACTGCAACGTCTTCAACGCTCATTGTCGTATTCGAAACTAAACGTTAGGAACGTCTATCTCCGAAACAAGTTGCGTGGACTTGATTACCGCCCGCGTACGTAGTCTGACGAGGAGGTTTTGTTTTCGCAGGTGTCTGTCTGTTAAGAGGGGGGGCACGGGTACCCCCCTCCCCGGCCAGGACTGGGGTACACCACCTCCCCCTCCGGGATAGGACAGCAGAACGAGCACTTGCTACGTGGCGGGCGGTATGCCTCTTGCGTTCACGCAGGAGGACTTTCTTGTTTTTAGTGTTTCTCCCGGTATGACGTTAAGTTGTGCTTTTAAGATTAATTCATAGGTGTTCATTTAAATAAATTTAATGATAGCCAAAAAACACACTTTATCATCTACTCCTTTGTCAGAAAATATACATCCATGACACGTGTCTATTCCTGCGCAGTAAGGAAAAAAAGTCATCACAGCGAGCGCTGCAGTGACTTACAACTATTTATTTCCTTATGTTTTTTCTTCCATACACATGTACATTATTACAGGTCGGCACTGCTAATTCGAACACGGTTAATTCGAAGTTCCACTTAATTCGAAGTTTTGGCCAACACTTTGCCAGATTCTTATCATT
>JBCAUG010311403.1:0-17455 GCA_038406175.1 Haplosyllis leylae | reverse complement strand
TACACACGCAACTGACCAGCAACTTAGCTATCACGCAGAGGAGTCCCGCTACCGGAGTGCCAAACCGTACATACCACATTTATTATTATATTTACATGACGCGTACGACCTTACCGCCGAACACGGAGAGAGAAAGCCTTATTACCGACATAGGACCCAGTTAATAAGACAACAATATTTTTGGTGGAATGCATTATTTTTGCATACCTTGTTCTACTCACCATATAAAATACTACATACCAAGTTCTTGCTATGACCATAGATAAGTATATTGCCGTAAAGTGGCCTCACAAGGCTGCAGTCTACAGTACTCCAAGAAGAGCAAAAATAACTGTAATCGCTGTCTACATTTGTGTACTTATATTCAATAGTCCTCATTTGGTGTTGTCAGGTATGGTAGGCTCTGAATGTTTGGGGTATGTTAAGGAAGGTGTCTTCACTAAAGTTTATTCTTGGTTAAATTTTGTTTTAAATGGAGTAATACCATTTACACTTTTAATCTGCATGAATTATGTGATTATATCTAGGGTTCGACTGAGCCAGAAAATGTTTAAAAGCAATGAAACGAACCGAAGAATACCGGATGAACAGAAAGGTCCAAGTGATAAAGTAGGAAAAGAAAAACGACAAAAAGTAATGAGAAATGCTGAAAATCAATTAACCATCATGTTGCTATTGGTAACAACTTTGTTTTTACTATTACTCATTCCAACCTACATAAGGTTTGTGTACTCAACATTTATAAAATCAGACACACCAGAGAAATATGCCAGACTGATTCTGTTTTTTCACATAACTCATAAATTGTACAACACCAACAATGCTATAAACTTTTTTCTGTATTGTATGAGTGGCCAGAAATTCCGGAATGATTTGAAGGAAATATTTTGTAGTTCAATGAAGCCTTCCTCAAATTCCATGTTCAGGGGTTGGGAGCCGGAAAACCGCTGAATGAATGTCAACCCAAAAAATATGGCCAAATATATAGATAACAGTCAAAACTATGAGACATATTTTGATTTTTTTGCTGAGCCAATATTTAGATTAACTTGTCAACAGATGGAGGTAAATCTTCCAAATGTGCTTTTGTGATAGAAATTTCATTATTTCAAATATTTCTATTACTTCAATGAAGCTGAAAAAATTAAGGCCAAATCTACAAATATATTAGAATTTATGAGCATTTTGTAATTTAGTCAAATGCATCTGATATTTGAGATTAGTATTTCAAAAGAAATCAGAAAGATGATTGCAAAAAATTGCTAAAAAATTTAACAAAACTTCAATGTGCTTCAATTTAGTGCATTTTTGGGAGTGCACAAAGGTTTAAAGCGTGTTGCAATCACTTTGTGATAGCAATCATGTTGTTTGTCCTCATCTGCACTCATGCGCTCACCCTCTGCTCTTGGTATACAGATGAATTTGAATCCATCTCTCAGATCCTCAATGGAAGTCAATGTATATCTATGTTTCGTACCTTGCGATCATTAAAGTTTCATGCACCCCCACCGGCTCCCGACCCCTGATGTTGTGCTACTCCGTGTCAAATAGTACAGTGCCTTCCAACCAACTTCTTGTTCTGCAAAATAGAACAAATATTAATCCAGACATCTGAGTTTAACAGAAAATAGTTGTACTCTATTGAGAAGAGAAAACAACATTTACTGAATAAAAGAGCAGTTGGGGTTTACAATAAACTCAATACGAAATAAAATGAAAACTAAAGTATTTTGGCCACCTAAATAGACAACAAAATTCCAGGATTCAGAGAAACACTAATTATAAGTATTTGAAGGGTGTTTTCCAAAGGTCAAATCAATGATTGAATTATGTTTTTACTTAAAATTTATCACTGTGGCCTCTTTGTTGAGGTCACCATTCTCCTGTTGCTGCTCTCATTTTGGTGTGTTAACCTTGTGTCAATACTTCACTTTGGAGGCTCGGCCGCCATGTCAACCTCTATACAGTTGGCAGGTGTCGCACGAGAGGTGAATCTCAGGATTAGCATGCAGGCAAGAAAGTGTGCCAGCGAGACATCCACCCTGGCTTTGAATAATTATATTTATTTAAAATTTTAAGAAAAGTATCTTTTTCCTGGAATGAGATATTGGAAAAAGCTCCATCTCAGTCGGATCTCCTTGGTATCAGAAATAATGAAATACGTCAACATACAACCAATACTTTTTTCTAGACACTTCAAAAACTAAAATGTAAAGAAACAAAAAATTTTTAAAAAAATTCTCATAGACGACCATTATGAAACTTTGGGCAGTATTTCTGACATTCCCAAAATAACACGTATTTTCTGGACTTTACTTTACTGTCCATGAATAGTGAACTGCTCCATGGATATTGCAAATGAAGATTTCACCTATCCATGAACATTCAAATCCAGTATCCATGTGCAATTAGATGAATTAATCTAATTCATCTGATTCAGCAAGATCCAAAATAGGACAAAATACGAATTCTACAGGACAGGTGCCACCATATAGTCCTAAAATTCAATAGAAATTATATAAAATTTCCTGGAGTGGATTTGAATCAGTATCTACGTATCAGTTGTTCCAAATATTTACATTTTGACTAGGGTATTGTAGCTCTTTTGTTATAAAAATGAGAGAAGAATTAACTAAAGAAGAGAGTTTATTTGCATGGAATTGAGCAGTCGTGGAACTTAACACGCTTAGAAGAAATCCATTTCCTTCAATCTTAAAACATCATGTTTTTTTATTAAAACTGCACTTTAACGATGCCTTAAAACTGTACGAAAAACTTTGCATATTTCTGTCTATTTGGAAGACGTTATTAAAGACATACGAAATAAAAAGATCTAGAAGATGTTCTTTTTTGCTTTTCCTTTTTAATATTCTGCTATTACACAAAGGTTAGAATCAGGCGAGAACATACAAGGTTGCAGATACTCATGAGTGTTGATAAACCTAACGAGTGTTGCACCTTTAGAACTTCGAGTAATATCCGTCTCTTCGAGGAGATCAGAAAGTCTTGACAAGTTGTCACCGAATGCAAATTTTTGATATTTTTTGTTTCAAAAAAAATTATCATAAAATGCCAAAGCAATGTGCCGATCATTTAAGTTGGAAAAGGAATTTACAAAATTAAATTCACTCGTCACTAATGACCCAGGGGTTTCCTTGTGTGTAGTTGTTAGGAATACAAGAGTAATTTTGGTATTTGTTGGTATAAGTTCACATCAGGAAGTCTGTGTTCAGAATACTCCTCACTTATAAGGTACGTCTTGATTAAATATTAATTCATATAAATGTCTAATATTCCGTAATTTATTTTTGATAGCCACAGACAGTACAAAGACTAATCTGAACCAAATAAGTTTGATAAATAATTTTATTGAGCTTATTTGATCTCACTGCCAATTGTATTGATTCTGATATTTTCGACATAGATGTACTTGGCTTAGAAGAATTAGAAGAATTTTAACGTAACACAAAAATCTTACGCATTTCATAAATGTCGTCGAACGGATGTTGGTACCAATTGAATAAATTAAATTGATAGTTTCATGATTTGCAGCACAGCACAGCGTTTTTTGGTAACAATGCTGGTTAATACAACAATTGAAATTAAATCTGCAAGTAGTCTACCATTTATGGACGAGGTTCAAACGTCTCTGACTTTCAAGATTGCTTCATTTATTGGGACATATTGGCTTCCCACATTAGTACCAATAGGATTGGTTGGTAACACTTTATCTTTTCTTGTTATGAATAAACCAAAAAATAGGAAAATGTCAACTTGTATCTTTATGGCAGCTATTAGTATTAATGATAATTTCATGATGTTTTTAGCCTTTTACACTTGGTTAGTTGGAGGGTTGAAGATCCATGAATGGGATGAAATTGAGTGTAAAATGTTTGCTTTTCTTGTCTTGTTGACACTACAAAATACTACGTACCAAGTTCTTGCAATGACAGTGGACAAGTATATTGCGATCAAGTGGCCTCACAAAGCTGCAGTCTACAGCACTCCAAGGAAAGCAAAAATCACAGTAATTCTTATTTATGTCTGTGTATTCATTTACAACAGCCCACATTTAGTATTTTCAAGTATAATAGGATCCCAATGTTTAGGATATGTCAAGGGTGGATTTATCACAAAGGTCTATTCTTGGTTAACATTTGTTTTGAATGCCATTATTCCTTTCTCATTCTTAATCCACATGAATTATGTTATTATAAATAGAGTCAGTCAGAGTCGTAAAATGTTTCTGAGCGCAGAAATCGACATTCAAATCCAGGACAACAAAAGGCAGCTGGTGATGAAAAATGCTGAGAATCAACTAACCATTATGTTACTATTGGTGACAACACTATTTTTAGTATTACTTATTCCAACCTACATAAGATTTATGTATCTTACTTTTGTTAAAATAGATAGTCCAGAGAAATATGCCATGCTGATGCTCTTTTACCACATCACGAATAAACTGTACTTTTCTAACAATGGAATTAATTTTTTCCTGTATTGTATAAGTGGCCAAAAGTTCAGAAATGACCTGAAGGAAATTCTGTGCGATAGAAGGAAACACTTAGGAATGTCTCAGTCCAGTGTCACTGAAATCAGCACAGCCGTCGAGCAGACATATCGAAATATCAAGGAGTGAAGAATTTCATTTTGGCGACTCATTAGACTCGAGAGCAATAATATTAGATATACATAATGTATTTTAAGTGAATTTATTTATGTGAGGTGAGATTGAATCCACTGGAGGTCAGATTGAAATAGACATCGGAAAACTTCGAAAAACTCAAAATTCCAGTTTAGGTGGAGGGAAACCTTTGATTAGATAGATCTAGATGGTTACCAAAAGGTTCTCTCCGGGAAACCTGGAAAATAAATACTTAAAATATGGCCTCATGTAAACCAATCTTACCACACCGCATATTCGCAATCTGAAGGGACTAATTATCAAATTTCAGACCCTATTTTGTCTTGTTTACATTTTTTGTACATGTACAGAAGGTACTACCTGTAAAGTACCATATTTGAATATTTAAATGAATTTTTATTACCATGAGGTTTACATGTAAATTCAGTATATTGGACTAGTTTATGGAATGACAGTAGGTGTGGCATTTGTTACTTCATATTTCTGTTGTGTACTGAATGCAAGGGAGCCTTTGGCATTAAGAAAATGGACCGTATTTATATTAATCACTGGTGATGGTGTGACAACATCTTGATAGACAAGATTCCTTGATTTTAGCCAAATTAATCAATTCATAGAGAGAGCTGTATGTCCACAAAGTGTCTTGTGGCTATGTAATTCTTTCTGAATTTTCATTGTATCATTATTACTCTGCTTCTATTTTTACACAACACTTGGCACAGGCCAGTATTGTTCTAACAGTGAATTATTTGCCATGGATCAACAGACAACAAGACTCAATTCAGACAGATAATGAATGGTTCTATTCAGAAACTTAACAATAACATGAATAGTGGCCATTCACACCTGTGACTGGCCATAAAAAAGGCGATTCCAAAGCAATTATTGTCACAGTCATGAGCAAAGGATACAAGGGTGCCACGGTCACTTCAAGCCAAAAAGATGCAATTACTAGCAAGCCTTTGCTGTCTGTCCAATGTCCTCTTGTACCCTCTCATGGCCAAGGACCTATGGCCTGTGATCTCCATAATCACTTGTTCATCAATGTCATTTTGGTACATTTTTGTGGCCACTCATCAAATGCAGTGAATGGTTGGTATAGTATCCAGGGAGTTGGGCTCTTTGGCAAAGGTCCCTCATGACGTTACAGAATCAATTGACTCCGGTCAGCTTGTTGACAAACCAAGCCTTGGCAAAATAATTCCGTCAAGGCTGCAGATAAAGGGCATGACATGCACATCTCTTGGGGAGCAGTGACAGTTATTTGATAATTATCCAAAGAGGGCAGTGGTCAGCAATGCTAATGACATAAAGGTCCACTGCCTTAGGTGCCAATTTCCTGTCACACAGACCCCACCCCCCTTGTTGGTCTTAAGCCCAATGTCCGTGTATCTTAAGTAAATCTCCCTGTCTTGGTTATGCATAAACTTAAACTGAGAATTTTATGATATGCTTCTGAGGGCCCTGTGCTCCTTGCCCACCTGCAAGGCAAAGCCCTTGCCAATGCAGAATACTACAGTGTTGAGGAGTTGGTCTCGGTTCAAACTGCCTAGGTATCTGAGAGACCACAAGTACTCCTCATCAGTGACCAATTGTGGCAAATGAACATTCAATCGCCAGGGCTCGTGAATTATTTGCCACTAATCAACTAAAAAGCATTCATTAACCAATAAATTATTTGCAGTTTTGTCAATTTTAAAGTATTAGTATTCTACGTAAACGTTTCTATGGTCCACTTGGCTGTGATAATGTATTGCAATTGGCCAACTGACCATCTTATTGGTCACAGTTCAATTCGAGGTTTTCACAAATGCACAACATTGGCAATAGTGACATTATTGCCGTTTGTGTGTTCCCATACATTTGCTCTTTCCTTCTTTATTCTAATTATATTGTATTAGTAAGTATAAAGTATGACATCATTGGGTTAAGAGGATAACATTTCAAGATTGGATTCATCAGTAGTCAAGTAAATTTCAAATGGCATGGCTAAAACAGAAATGGCAATATTAGCATTCTTGTATTGCGGCGAGTTTGTGAAAACCTTGATTGGAGTTGCACAGACTGACAAGATATAGCTAGTGTCCAATTAGGTTTGACTGTTTACATGAACACATGGCTTTAACGCCACGGTCCTAAAGAACTACATATATTATATTACCTATATTATATGTTGTTTCCAGTCATTACAAATACATCTAATTATTTCATCAGCCAAATCACTACGTACAGCACAATAGTATATCAATTACCTCATTCGTTGATCCTCTTCAATGTCCACACTTGTAAAGCACTGGTGTTGTGTACAATGACTTATATTTTAACATGTTATATGTAGCACGGATTAACGTAACTAGGTTCCTGTCTGACACCTCACATTATGTAGATTTTTACATACATGTGTTAATTGTAAGGTCAAATTTATGTATAGTAATTCTTCAAAATAAATTTTTTCAATGTTCAAGATGCTTTAGTTTTTATTAAAACACTGAAATATCTAAGACATGAACGCTTATATTAAGTTAGATCTATTTGAAAATATATCAACATGAAAATATATCAACACACACCACAACTTACAAGTCCGAGATGTAGGGGATAACAAGGGAGTTTTTGAGTGATGCAGCACACACTGAACTGGAACAAACAAGCATGGTACCCAATTAATGCATCTGGGTGCTTCAAGTTAATAAATGATAACCCAAAAAGACCGTTTTTGGTTTGAAATGTCAGGGAAAAACAAACTAGTGCAACAGGTTAATATAGGTCAATAATTTTAGCAGAGGGAGCTAAGTCACATTCCTTGCTGTTTAGAGTAGAAGGAGTTGCACCATACTCATTCATAAAGCAGTTACGATGATTGAGCCCCCTCTTTGTGTACATGTACCTATCACACCTTTATCATTTTTTAAAAAATCTTTGGAGGACATAAGTAGTTTTTGTGGGGCCACTGATACTGCTGTTTTGGACATCTGGTAATGTCTGCCCTTGGTTTCAAAGCTTTGCGTGCTTTCTCCCTTGTGTGATCCTCAGATTCACCTCTGGTGTGATACCTGCTGACTGTATACCTTTATCATGCATAGCCCCTCCATAGTATCCAATCAGTGTTCTCCTATCACATGACAACCATTCAGCAACCCTGCTTGAGTTTGGACCAATAAAAATAATGCAAGTAAGAGTGGTATTCATACTCAGGCCTCCCTTGGTCCAGGTATTGAGTGTGTGGCCCAACTAAGATGAGACTAATACCAAACTGAGACAGTGTGTTCCAGTACCTTTAATAACCATCAGTCACACCACAAGGCTCAAATCTAGGTTGAGCCCCCTCCATGTGTCTTGGGACTACTTTGTGTAGTTGCCTGAATATGTTGATGGTGGGGTACAGGGTATATAAGCAGGAGGTCCTCCTCCTAAGATAGGACCTCCAGAAAACTACCAGACTGTTAAGGTACCAAAAATAGCAAACAGCAGGAATTTCTAAGGTAATTGCAGTGGCTGTTTGAGTCCCCTCCTCTCAGAATCAGTTAAAGGTGTCCAAATTGGCTGTTTTGGCCAGTTTAAATGTTCTGGCAGTACTTTCAGATCCTTGAGGGAGGAAGGAGTCCCAAACAACCCTCCTTACCTGTTACTTAACAAATAATAATAATAATAATAATAATGATAATAATTTATTTGTTCCTATTTCGTACAAACAAATGATTATGCACTATCTTACACTGTTTTTTAGACTCAAATTAAACAGGAACAGGTTGCATGAATCCTAGTCAGATATACCTCTTGATGTCATGTAACCCACACAAAAAACACAGATTAATTACAATATAAAATAGTATGAAAAATAACGAAGCTTAATGTTGTGTATGATATACACCATATCTTTGTATCTATTTGTGTCTAAGATGTTTGTCACAGTTCGTGTTTGGAAATGTCGTACAATATTTGTACTGTTCCTGAAAAGGAAAAGGGGAAACAGCCTCAAAATTCTTGTTGTCACCAACAATGTTGCTAAATAAATAAAACATAGTAACAAATCTGTAAAAACCAACACAAGTAAATGTAGATGGACTTTGTTGAATTAACTAGAATCTATGTTTGGACTTGTATTTATGATTGTTCTTGTATTGCAAAGTTGATTAGTTTTTATTAGTTGTAGTGTAAGGCCTACTGTGTATCTACTGTATGTCTTAAATGTGTAATTGACTGCAAATAAACTGTCACTTGTGTTAATTGAGAACTATGGCTGAATCAGTGTATGTGCATTCTTTGGACTTGATGGAGGTCCATCACAGTCTACATGTTAGTCACCCCCCTTTTAAGTATCCACAGTCCTGAAAGGATACTGATGTTCTCTGTGAACCCCCTCCCTTCCAGCATTACAGTCTACACCTCCTTCCACTCTTTGAGCCCAGTACATGAACTGCAACTCATGAACATCTGCTGTCACCCTCTGAGAGAAGAGAAAAACACATTTTCTTGCCTGAAGAGAGGTGAAACACACATGAGATGGACCAAACATCGTATGACTAAGAAAAACTCAAATTTCCTAGTAGGCTGGCTTTATTCTTGCGTGACCACTACTAGAAATGACAAAGTGGCTGCCATGACTGTACCATTACAGAGAGAGATTTGTTACAACTTAACTTCGAAATTAATCTTAAACATGTTGTCAGCCATATTGATTTCACTCATTACCAGAAATCACAAAAATGGCTGTGGTAGCTCCACCGATAAAATAGAAACTTTCAATAAAAACTAAACAACCTTAAATGTTGACAAATCCTAAACTTTATTAAATAATTTTAGACTGAAACCATTGCCACAT
The DNA here is from genome assembly GCA_038406175.1 of Haplosyllis leylae. Taxonomy (NCBI): domain Eukaryota; kingdom Metazoa; phylum Annelida; class Polychaeta; order Phyllodocida; family Syllidae; genus Haplosyllis; species Haplosyllis leylae. The sequence continues at coordinate 7,985 of JBCAUG010311403.1, read as the reverse complement.
TGATTGTGTGCGATATGACTAAACCAAAACAAAAACCAGCATTGAATCAACCTTCAAATTCATAGAGTTTTGTTGGCAATCCCATAAATTATTCGAATGACCCTTGCTAAACAAAATCTGGCCACCCCTGAGGTGTAACGTCTTCAATATCAGCCATTACCATTTTTCAAACAAAAGCTACTGTGAAATACCCTATTTTCCCTACCCTCCAGTAACTACAAAATGGCAGAAAATATTTACTACCACCCGCAACCGAAGGTTACGGGAAGGTAATGTTTTGCTCACAGGGTCTCTGGTCCCAGGTCCTTTCGGGGGGTACCCCCTAGTCCTGTCGCTGGTCCTGTCCAAAGTCCTGTGCCAGGTCCTGCTTGGGGGGAGGGATACCCTAGCCAGTACAGGGGTACTCTGCAGACAGCAGAGCAAGTGCTTGCTACGCCGTGGGTGGTAAGCCTCTTGCGATAATGCAGGAGGACTTTCTTGTTAGTTACAAGTTCAAGGGATACACAGGAAAACTACTGAACATTGATTGGAAAATCTTTGAATATCAGAGACATTCTCAGATATACTGTAAAAACTAAAACGTCCTTCTACCAGTCCGTAAGGTCTGGTCCTTCCTTTACCTACCTGGGAGAGGTAGGGAAGTCACCTACATGAAGGGAGGGGGAGGTTGACTTACCTACATGGGGGAAAGGGAGAGGTAGGTCACCCACCTTAGAGGTGGATGGTTTAAGGTGGACTAACCTCCACTCCCCCACCAGACAGAATGACAAATCCTGTGAAAACATTACCTTTCCTAGTACAATGTACGCGGTCAGTAATTAGCTGACTGGGGATCAGTGACTAACCCCTGATGAAATGGTTAATGGCTGATAAAGATACTTCTGTCACCTTCTATGTGATTCCAATACTTTCTTATGAATTTGTTCTCTCTTGAATGTACCTTGAGATATTTAGCGTCAGTCAAACAGTACATTTCTACCATGTATTGTGTAATTTTTGTTTCTGATACCAGGAGATAGACCTCAAGCCAGCAGTCAAGTAGGCAATACCTTCAGTTTCAGTGTCATTAGAATGAAGACATCAATGGATGATGAGCGCAAAAATGTTGACAGATGTATTACATAACACAGGTTGGGCATTTCGCAGCATGAGCCTGGTGACCGGAGCGTTGGCTGGTAAGTCCTACAGCGACTGGATGAACCACATAATAAAAAATTAGTACAGTTTGAAGTAGGGTGAGCGACTTGAACTTGAAATAATCCCGCTCAGGTCTTAATTGACCTCTATGCTGTGCTCTCTGTGATAGTATCCTTATATTTTGAGGGTTTCTGTCTTCTTTGCAATCTTCATATTATACCATCCCCATGGTGGGCCACAGACACTGTAGATGTAGCTTCTTGATGGGTCTCTTCTTGCTTTCAGTGTACTTTCCCATATGTATTACTTTAGCAACATCTTCTTAATTTAGTTGAATCTCACTATAATTCTTCAGTATCTTCTTTATTTCTCTTAAGTCTTCAGTTTGTTTGTCCTTTTGGTTTGTAGATTGATTTTCCTTGATCCTAAAGACTATTAAGTTATTCCTCCTATCTTTCCTTGCCTTCTTCTTATATCTGTAATTCAATTTTTGTACTTCTTAATGTTGAGAATTTAGGTTCAGTCCATGATCTATCTACCTAATGTTTAATAGAAGAGGGACTAGAAAGGTAAATTTCAAATATTTACATTTAAAATGTGACTAGGAATGCTTAAGATGCTGAAACAGTTTGCAGTGGTCTCTTTAGTTGCCAATATTTACATATTGATAAAAGTTAATTTATTAAGTGGCAATACTCAGCAAAATTAAGACCAAAGTATTTCAAAAAGACTGAATAAGGATGGAAAAACACAAATCTCAATTTCACAAAAACTTTGAAACTAGAAACTATTTGCAACTTTAGTGACATGAAAACTTTGATTTGTGAATGGTAATAATGTGCTAAAGAACTTCATTAAGATCTAAGAATCTTCAAATAGATCCTTATTATTTCTTCCAAATGATCTTTTTACCATTTCTTTTACTACAATGAAGCATCATTTGTGAACGCCTAATATACAATAGCGCAAAAAGTATAGACTGAGAATTTATTATTTAAATGCTGGTAAATCAGTCATAACGCATTTGCAGCAAGGTACGAGAATTTCTCTTGTGAAACAGTAACGAAATACATGAACAAGACCAAATACAATTCAGGGTCTAAAAGGAGTGAAGTTTGCGTTTTGAAATGTAATTGTTGTTTGTCTATTTGAGTCTTTTGATACTATTCATAAACATTGAGACTTCACCATTTAGGCATCATCTACCAACAGGTAAGTTAACAATTTACTTTATTTTTGTCCACACCATTACCTTTTTTATGTTGTAATGAAACACAGAAAATTAGATAAAATGCTTCCTATATGATCTCTAAGTCAATTCTGTTTGGTAACTTTCGAGTTGTTATTTCAGGGTGCAGTAATTTTGGGTGTTCCCAGAAACATAGACATTCATTCTCAGACATATATAATTTCAATTTGTCAATTTTAAAAGAACGCAAAAAACTATTCTCACTTTGTTTTCACAGGAATTTGTGAATTTGAAAGTTACAGGGTAACCAATCTAAAATGTGAAAAGTCCGTCGCACGATATTGAGGTTCCTAATCTCTCTTATACATGCGTTTGTTATTATCATATATAGATTTGTGTTGATTTGCAGTCAAAACTTCTGCATTACACAGAGCCAATACAATGATGGACAATACAACAGCGGGATTGGATGAAAATGAAATGAAATCAACAGTCACTGATACCTTTACAGAAGCAGCTCAGACATTTTTGACTTTTAGGATTTCTTCATTTGTTGGTACATATTGGCTTCCTATAATAATACTAATAGGTCTGGTGGGTAATACTCTATCCTTCCTTGTCATGATTAAACCCAACAATAGGAAAATGTCAACTTGTATCTTTATGGCAGCCATCAGTGTGAATGATAATTTTATGATGGTTTGTGCTTTTTACACTTGGTTAGTAGGAGGGCTGAGGATTCATTTATGGAATGAAATTGAATGTAAGTCTTTATCATTTCTTAATTTATTAACTCAACAAAATACTACATATCAAGTTCTTGCTATGACAATTGACAAGTTTATAGCAATCAAGTTTCCACACAAGGCTGCAATCTACAGTACTCCAAAAAGAGCAAAAATAACAGTAATTGTCATTTATGCCTGCATACTTATTTACAATAGTCCTCATTTGATATTTTCAAGTGTTGTGGGTTACCAATGTGTGTCATTTGTGAATGGTGGATTTGTGACCAAGGTGTATTCTTGGCTAACATTTGTTTTGAATGCCATTATTCCTTTCTCTTTATTAATTCACATGAACTATATTATAATAACTAAAGTTAGAAAAAGCCGAAAGATGTTTAAGAATGAAGAAATTGATGCCGAGAAATGTGATACAGCTGGAAATAATAAACGACAATTGGCAATGAAGAGTGTTGAAAATCAGCTAACAATTATGTTGCTATTGGTTACCACGTTATTTTTGGTGTTACTCATCCCAACCTACACACGATTTTTGTACTTAACTTTTGTAAAACCAGAAACTCCTGAGAAATACGCTGGGATACTACTTTTCATCAATATTAGTTACACATTGTACATCACCAACAGTGGCATTAATTTTTTCCTGTACTGTATAAGCGGCCAGAAGTTTCGAAATGACTTGAAGGAAATTCTGTGTGATAGTAGGAAATCTTTCGTCAACTGTCCGCCCAGTGTCACTGAAGTCAGCATCGTAGAAACGTAACCCGACAGATGAAATGGCCAACGGGCTTCAAATCTTCTCAACAATTACAAAATTCCATTTTCCGATTCATGAAAGATAGAAAGAATATAATTTCTTTACCAAAGAGTTTTTCCTAATGAAAGTCTGTAGAATTTTTTTGAATTTATAAAAAAATATGTGTAATAATGGTATTCGAACCTACTGCCTCTTGTGGAAGAGGCAAAGTTTCTAGTACAACGCTATGAATACACAAGTAACAAAGAAAACATTTAACTTGAACCCAATTCATGCATCAATGATTTATAGAATTCTACAGAATGCATCTTCATACGGAAAAACTCGAATCACAGACATCGTCTCGTAATCTTAATTAAGTTTTCCCTAAATTACGAAAAGTTAGCAACGTTGCCAATAAAGGTTACACAAGGAAGCGCAAAATAAATTCAGCAAAAATAATTGTATCCGTGGGGATAGAACCCAAGACCTCTTGGTGTTTACTCTAATGCCTTGTTGACTGAGCTAAGTTGACATTTGGTTGTATAATATAGGGAAATCTGGAATGATAAAAGTTGAATCATAATTTGGTCAAGCAAATGAATTGTTTGCAGAATTTCATCAGGTGAATATGTCAAAATGGTGTCAGAATAATGGCACTACTATCAATCTTTATGCCATTTTGTTATTTTACATGGAAGGTCAACTATAATAAAATTAAAACTTAGCTTGGTATGCAAGATGCAATCGGCCTGACATCGGTCCATTTGTACTAGAGCAAACGTACCATCCTTATAGCTTTAGGGGAAGACACCCTTACCACTTACCCAGTCTCCTAAACTATTGAGCCCTCAACATATATGACCACCAACTCTCCCATTCTACCCTTTTAAGGTTTAAATTTGATAAAACTGAGAGATAATAATATTAATATTATATATACTGTATTATAAATATTATAAAAAAATGTTTCTTGATTTTTGAAAGTATTTATGATTACATTCTATTTCTTTAGATAATTATCATTAAAATAATGATTATTTTTTCTTTCTTTTCAAATAAACAGAAGTGCACTTTTTAGTATCATAAATAATTTCAAATATTTTCTTCTGTTTTAATTATCAATATTTTTAAAACATTTTAAAATTTAAATTAATTCAAGATGAAAGAAAGATGTGATCATGTGTTTAAGGCCAAGTGTTAAGGAGAGTGGAGAAGTGATAATGGTTCTGCCTCACGCCTCCCTTTTGGGTAGGGTACCGTTTACGACAGGAGAGCATTGTATGCGATGGTTGTGTCAAGCTAGGTCTGAATTTATCAGCAGGTTAGATAAATTGCGAATTTATAGTGCACGGTCTCAAATCTCACGCTTACTGTCGTCTACACACTTAAGATTGAGAGCCCCATGCGATCCAACCTAAGATCCAGTCCAGTTCACAGCCAATGACCTTACACAATCACTTCAGCCAATCACGTTCTGAATCATCAGGCTATGTAAGGTACTGCACAGTACAGTGTAGATGTTGTTAGACCAGATGTTGTCATACCATCAGAGAGCAACCAATCTTTAGTGGACAGTTGTACATAGGAACAGCAATAAAATTGTTGAACTGCAGATAACTCTTGCTCATGAGAACAGACATAAGATTCATCAAGAGATCATCGGTATCAGAGGTTACTTTGCCCAAAGCATTACACAGTCTCGCCGGAAACCCTACCGAACCAGCCGTACCATATAGCAAATAGACCTCGCACCTTGAATTTTAAAGGCAAATAACTTTTTGCTTTATTTATTATTTTTAAAAGTCACTGGGTTACTTCCGAAGGAAATGTGGATTTAATTTAAAGGGACACTGAAGGAACAATCTAAATAGTTCTATTTGCCCTCAGACAGCAACTAAAAGCACAAAAGCAAACAAACGCACAACTAAAAAATGCTGTTTTAATTACTTAAGGAAACAGCTTTATTTCTCTAAAAATCATAATCGGCTTGCAGTTTTTACCGAATCAAATCATTGTAACTGAGAAGGAAACGACTACTCCGCTCCTTTCATTATCACCCATGTTTTAACATTTAATAATTTAAGATCTGTCCTGAAATAAAGTAAACTCTTCCTTGATCGAATGGTAAAGATCTCATTTTCTTCATATACGTACAATTAAGAACAAAAGAGAAATCCGAAACGTTTATGAGCTAAATTATGATGACTTTTCTCCCTAACCAAAGAGGTGAGGTTTAAAAATGAACATTACCTACATCAAGAAAAGCTGTTAGTTGTATTTTTGCATACTCCTCTTTGCAATTAAACTTTAATTTATTACGTTTTGTATTTCGAAAAAAGTATATTGCAATCTCTGTGATCAAAGAAAACTAATGAACATTAAACATCTCATTTAGTTTTCTTCGTATGAATAACGATGTTGAATTTTTATTTTTCACCAAATTTTAAAATTTGCTGCAAAAACATTTTCTTCACTAGAAAGTCCTCCTGCTTGAACACAAAAGGCATACCGCCCGCCGCGTAGTAAGTGCTCGCCCTGCTGTTCTATCTGATATCGAGGGGGTGCTCTCATGACCTGGCCCAGGGGGGTACCCAGGGTGCTGTACTGACCTGGTCTCAGTCGATAACCAGGCACCCCCCATCCTGACCTGGCCTGGGGGGTGGGTACCTGACCCGGCCCGGGGGGGTAGCCTGGGTAACCCCCATTCCGATCTGGCGCAGGGGTGGGTGGCATGGGGGTACCCCAGGCCCTCTGTCCTGACCTGGCCCAGGGATACCCCAGGTGCGCCCCTTCCATCCTGACCTGGCCTGGGGGAGGGGGGTGGGGGTACCCCGGGAAAACCCCCGGGTGTGAACAGATTGAAAACATTACCGCCCGTCGTACTACGTACGCGGGAGGTAAAAATACCGCTCATATTGAAAGTTAAAAAAATACTGCACAAAAACATTAATTTAACATGTTTCGGTACCGCATGCAAAGATCAAATTACCAAATCTACAATGATATATAGCCTTGCCATTTAAGTTGACAGCATGTTTTGATTAAATTAGATCTATGACTGTGGGTGTAGAATAGATGCACAAGCAATAACCACAAAACACAAAACGCAATGGATTTATCTCAATAAGGTAAGTAGAACGAAACTTGCGTTTCTTTACTGCTTTTTACCACTGACAAAGACTTCAAACAGGAGACTCTCAAAGATGATCATAAGAAACGAGAAAGGGTTTTTCTAATAAGCTATTTCATGAGGGGATACAATATAACAGACTTTTAATATCATTATGCCAGCTACATATTTTGTTGCACAGTGTCTAAGTTTAAGCTGGTGCTAGTAGCTCCATTTCAATGTGTGACGAAGAGGTATAGGATAATTAATGGTTTTCTGTGCATTTGTGTAACATATTCCACGACGAGCGAAGCGAGGAGTGGATTAGACACAAATGCACAATAAAAACCATTGATTAACTTATTTAATCAATTGTTGCGTGCCACTGGTCTCTGAATTGGGGAAGCCATGAATAGAAATTACATGAATAGGTATTGTACTGATCTGCTCTTTGGTCATGGCTAAGTGGTCTTCCGGGGCGCCTTTCCTTCAGAACAATAACTATGTAAAATCCTACTCAATGCAGTCCTGAATTGTCTTTTTGGTGGGTAGAATGGCATTATCTTCCCAGTTTTCATGGCAAAAGGACATACTTTTGAAATTTTGGATTTAGATCTAGATCTATCAGCTTTGCTCAGATGGATTATTTTATGGATTAAAAGTGTCCCAAATGCCATGGCATATCCTGCATCAACTCATAAGGATTACATACTGTGAATTTGGTGGATGTATAATGTCTTGAAGTACACGAAATATGGGTGCCAATAATCAGATTTTTCACCACATGCTGCCATGGCCTTCTTCCTCAAGTTTCACTGTTATTGTCATGTGATCAGATTGGAGCATTCTTATTGGTTGAGAGCTGCATCAGAATGAGGCTTGTCATGAGGTAAAAAAATCGCGTATTTTTCACTTGAACTTAAAATTGGTTTTTAGGTGGTTTAAGTTTACACTTAAACCACCTTATAGCATAGCGCATGGCAACTTTTTTTCGGCAATTTGGGACACTTCCCGTTGGAATTTTTTTGTCAAATTTGGACTCAAGACAGCTTATGACATCTCCTA
>JBCAUG010311292.1:0-17455 GCA_038406175.1 Haplosyllis leylae | reverse complement strand
GGGGGGGGTCTGAAAATGAAAGTTGCTCAGAATAGTCTGAAACATATTCTTGTTTTGGAATTTTTGAGATCTGATGACATTTTAGAAATTTTGTATTTGAGCTAACAAGCAAGCAAGCAAGACAACATACATACATACATACATACATACATACATACATACATACATACATACAGACAGACACACAGACGCCGTAGTGACCAGATAAGTCGCTCCGCTCAGAGAGGCGGCGCGACTAAAAAGTATAAACTTGGACAAATATATGGCAACAAATATCTCAGTCACAATTGCCTGAATTCTGATGCTAGTTTGAAATGGGCACATCATGAACGTTAAATATTAACGGCCCTTCGGTGGCGATCTTTCTTCACCATTATTATATTACTGTGGTTTTATTTGGTTGCTTTTGGCATTTGTGAAATTACTCACAAGCGGAGCAAAATAGCGTTAAGTAACACAGCAGAACAGACCACTTGAAATTCATGGGGAAAGTGGTTTATTTTCTGATTCACTGATTATGTCCTACTTCAACTACAAGCTTTAAACCTTCTGCAATTACTCTTTTTAACCCTTCTCAGGTATTGACATTTTTTTGGTACGAATTAACGCCGAAGTCTGATCGAACAACCAAACCCGCGTGGCAGAAATAAGAATGTTAAATCAGAAATAGTGCTATCCTTTTCGCAAAACAATTACCTGCTGCCATTAATGTAGCAAAACCTGTTGCAAAATTTTGAAGCAAAATACAAATGCAAATGGTGAATATGTCCAAAATAATTTAATATTCCTACCTAAAAATACAGAATTACATGACGTGGGTCGGTACACAAAGAGTTAACCTAGCCACAAGTGGACATTTAAATTCCTGTCACATCAATTGTCAATGTGATCAGGCGTGGGGTGACTTTGATTGAGTGTGCAATGGCACTGAATGATAATTACAGTTACAGAAAAGGCAATCCAAGATCCCCGTCCATGTCTTTCTATGCCACATTACTCCTGATTATCTGTACAAACAGTCAACTACAGGAAGAAATATTTATCACATTCCACCCGAGGTGGATCTGAATTGAACTAACTGCTACAAGAAAGTCTTCCAGTAAGAAGCATGCCGACCACGGGGGAAGTGGAGGTGCTTGTGTGTGTGGGGGGGGGGGGGGACGGCTCTGGTCAGGGGAGGGGGGCCTCCCTGATTGGTCCTTCCCACCGCAAGGGGCCTCCTTCCTGCCTGTCTAAGTGCATCATGGAATAAGGGTCCCTCCTCCCTCACCTGTGGACAAACACGAGTGAAAGTCTGAATACTTTGCCATGTATGTTTAACACCAAACATTGCCTTCGCTTGAGGCTAGTCTCTCACACCAAATAGGTAGCAGAAATAGTTCCCGCACGCAATACCTCAGCATTTCTTCAGTTCAATAGCTATGTCGCCAATTTACCAATTAGTTCCTACTAAGAGGATTTTCTGAATAGGACTGGTGAGATTAACCGTTCCTGTAAATGCCATCTTATCATACACCGTAGTCTTAAGTACACAATGAAGCTGTTGCCGAATTTTATGAAAGGAAATCAAATCAAACTTGAGCGTATTTTCAGAAATCATTAATGCCTACTTTTAGTGTGGTGATATTTTGGGGTACAGATACTGCAAGGAACCCCTGATGTGTAATGAGCAGGTAAGTGATGTAAAAGATCGTGAAACAAAGGAGTGAAAGAAAGTAAGTGACAAATATATTTGATCGATTTTAAATGGAAACGATTTCATCCCCTGTGCGCAAGGAAGGTTTACAAAATATCACAGTCGAGAGGAGGTGAAACCGTATCATGCAAAAATTCGATCATCGTTAGATTTTAGCTTCCAGGTTCACTTATTGTCTCTTGATTCATCACCTCCTTCGTCAATTACATGAAACGAAAAGTGGCACTTGTATTATTGACTGGACAGCGTGCGAATCTCTGGGGAAGAGTCCATCAGACACTACAACTACGCATCCGTCAGCAGAAAGAAGCCAAAAATAACAACACAGATGAGAGAGCTTTGTAGTTTCATGCATCCAATATGAATGGATATTATGTCAAAAATATGCTGATCTCACTCCGTAACTTCTCTTGTTTTCTGTTTGAAGATTTTGATAGGACGTAAGACAAGTATCATAATATAAAGGTAAAGTGAAACGATCAGCTTCAGATGAAGACGTGCAAAGAAATAAGATTGTATTTTGTTGAAACTTTGATCTTTCAGGTAAGTCTTTCTCAGACAGCGATATATCTATGCGGCTTATGTGCTTAAAAACTTGAATGTGGATAGGAGGGATAGCCCATCCAGGGGCCCAAGGGATGGGGGAGCACGTACGAGAGCCAAGCCCCAGGTCACTAAAGATGACCACTGCTCAATACACTGCTAAAACATTCTTTTGTCCTCTTATCCAAAATATGCTATCAATGAAATATTTAACAATAATAGCAATCTAAATGAGTCGAATTTGGCTACATATTTCAATACTTGCATGTACGATTTATACATCACGAAAAGATTTCTTTTGATATATGGCCTCCTTAAGTGCTCATCTGTCAGTAATTGAAGAGTTGAAGTTGATTTGTTCATGAAAATTTAACGAATACGACATTTACATGCTTCCGCTCTGTTCAAATAGGCCTATAGCCATATTAAACTTTGGTAACAGTCTACAATTTCTGTCTCAATTATAAGATGAAAACCGAAATTGAAAGACTACTTCACTGATAAAATGAATGGAAAATCGATAATCATCCAAATATAGAAAACTGCATTTTACGATTTCATAGAATTATTAATCCACTTGGATCATATTGAAACATTTTTCTCAATATGAACTTCCACACAATCCTACCCTAAATTACTGCACATGCCTTAAGATATTTCATTAGAAAGCTTGTCTTCAGTGCATATCACAAAAGACGGCGAAGTGTTTGCCTTTCGCAAAACAGTCAATTGACTGTTGGAGCCTGGAAGGCTTTTAATTTTCTGAGCTGAAGTGCAGCCGCCTGGGTTCCCCCGATGCTTCAGGTAAACACTACACGTACCTCCAGCATCCTTTACAATCAAATAAAATCACATTTTATCCCCTCCAAAAGCTTTTCAAACAAGGGCTTTCAATAATTGGACAGATATCGACGCTCACATGTTGAGATACCATGAATTGGTACCATGTCTCGAACATCCGCGTCTACAAACATGTTTGTTGTGTCCACCAGGTTCCTGGTCGTAAGTCACGTGTGTCATGAACAAGGAAAACTGTCAACTACATTTCCGTGGCCAGGAAATGTTTACCACAGTCTTGAGGAGAACGTGCTTCGACGCGCGGGGACGGTAATAAGTCTTAAAGTAAGCTTATAACAGGCTCAGCTTTATGCACATTCTCCCTGATGCATTCTGCAAACTGAGACACTTTTTTCTAACATTCAAATAACACACCCCTAATGTTAAAGCAGTACCGTACTTACTATGCACCATTAGTTTGTTATCCTCAACCTTGATTTTGAGGTATATTCGTCCTCTTCTTTCCGTATGGTCGATACCACATAACGCTGGCACGTTGCGTTGACATCGTTTGTGTATGTTCATATCACATGCTGTAATGAGAAAACGAGAAGACTCATTAATCAAACAAAACGAGTTGCTGGTGAATAAATCGTGTACACACACCGCAGTTACTGGACCAAGAAATCTGGATTGTTGGGCACAGGGATCACTAGAGCAACAGACCCGTAAACATAACTCCAGTATTCGTTTTATTGTGTTTAGATATTTTATTTCTGTTCTGATTGTTAAAATCACTGCCGAATAGGTATATGGTAAATAACATCAGTTGTGTTTACGCGGCTTCTGTACGAGGTAAAAAAAAAACTGGTTTATAAGTCGCTGGACAGCAAAGTACCAAACAGCAAGAAATGTAATTAGCAGAAGCCAAAGTCAACATATGGACGTTGAGCAGGAATTCGCTGATTCTTGTTCACAAGGTCTTGAGGACAAATGTTGCGGTGTCTTCAAATCTGGCAGCAATCTACACTTCCATTGAAAGGACTCCTACTGTGTACACATTGTGCTCTAAACCTGCACATCTTTCAAATAATTTATTTTATCTTATTATTATTATTATTATTTTTTTTTTTTTTGCAAAATAGGCCTGTGTGCCTTCTTGTCCTATTCCATTACAAAAGGAGATTCTCCTGAAAATGAGTATTGTTCTTTAATCGCGCACTCGTTGCCTTCAGACAATTTGATGATTATGAGAAATGCAGCATGAAAACATTTTTATTTTTATTTATGTGTCATCACTATTTTCTTATTCGACTTGAAACCAATCATTACGCCATGCGGTAACCTGTGTACAGCGTAGTCTCCGCAATAGGCTACGGTTGGAGGTGGCAGTGTTTTTCTGTGAGACATCTAGTGGCAGTTTGGGACGAATTACCAAATGTTGACAACATTTTTCTCTCAGTAAATTTCTCCTGCCAGCTGTGGCTGTGTGCATCACAGATTAGCCTGAAAAATAAGCTGTTAAGAGTGACCTTCGCCAAAGCAAGTTTACTGATTGACTACTTGCAATGATACCATGAGGAACACTTCTCTGTGGAGATTGCGTTAGTTCTTGAACAGAATCATGATCGCACGCAGATTAGATCTGTCCAACGATTCCCATATTTAACTAATGAACCTAAAATGTCCCAAATTTTTGACCATTTCAAACTTCGGACAGTTTTATTCTTAAATGTTCTCAGCGCTCTTAAACATGCCTTTTAGGTAATAACCTTCACGTCAACTTGGTATTCATGAAAGACCCTGCTGCTGAGAGTTCTATCAACGCTCTGCACCATTAACTCTTAACATATGGGGTTAGGCAACCCTTTTCTTATCTGACTCCTTATTTTTCATCCAGAGTTATTTTCTGTGCACTTTGTCTACAATTAAGACTGTTGTAACTTGAAGTATAGGTCATACCGGTACATTACTTTGGTTCTATTGAAAAGGAATTTCTTAAAACATCGACATTTACACCAGTCTAACATTTTCTCGGATTTGATAAGGTATCTGCGATAAATACGCTTTCCAAAGAAAAAGGATCGCGAAAAGAAGACGCAACACTGTCCAGTCTGACACAATGGATTTCTCACACAAAAATCCATCGAACTGTTTGATGGTATTGCTGTTAGTCCTGGTTTGTTGTTCGTGATAGCTGCCCAAAAAAGCTGTTTAGCACCCTCGAATGATACGGATTGGACTGGAGGATAAGACCTTGAAGAAATAAAATTGATAATTCGAACAGACGGTGAGTTCTTACTTACTGTGACAATAAATATTAACTTCCAGCAGAGAACACAGAAAACAGCAATATGTCAAAGCTTAAAAAAGGCAACGTTCACATCTTTTTCGGATCCAATTGACGATCATGTATGAATAAGTTTCTGGTCAATAACAACAATCTTCACTGCCCAACATGAGGTAACTTTGATTGATAGAAGTGGTTGCTGTTCAATGATGAGAAGAGAAAAAGGTCCGAGACCACCCTCAGAATCAACCCAATTAATCAAGAAGAGGCTTTTACACTGATTGCAAAAAATCAATGAAGGAAAATGGTAATTTTCTTGCGGAGGTCAAAATCTTTCGCAGTGTTTCAACATCCCGTGTCAAGTCCCCCGTTACAGCTTATTCATTAAGCCTTATGAATGTAGACGAGTAAGTACATCAGGTGATTATCAGTAACGTGGATATTTGCCGTATCCTATAGCTGGGTGCATATACAGTTTTTTATTGGTTCTCAATATTTCAATAAAACAAGGTGTCCAATGCCTTTGCAACATTCTTATTGGACAACAAAAAATGTGTCCAATGCAACATTCTTATTGGACAACAAAAAGATGTGTCCAACACTTTAATTTCCGAGCATGGGATACATCTTTTTGTTGTCCAATAAGAATGTTGCATTGGACACATCTTTCTGTTGTCCAAAAAGAATGTTACTACAGAATTGGACACATCTTTTTGTTGTCGAATAAGAATGTTGCTATAGGGTACCCTCGGTGGACACATCCTCCTCCTCATGGAAGAAATGTTGTGTACCCCTCCCCCACTGAATAAGTGTATATTATGACCGTGATCAACTTGGATGCATGCAGATGTTTATCGGAAGCAAAAAAGAAACAAACGGAAACTTCAGATAAAATCAGTTTCAGAAACAAAATCAACAACAAGAAAGTCCTCCTGTGTGAACGCAAGAGGCATACCGCCTGATGCGTAGCCGCTGCTCGCTCTCCTGTCCTATCCCAGGGGGGTGTACCCCAGCTTATCTCAGCCAGGGGTGGGGGGGGGTGGGGCGGGAGGGTACCCCAGCCCATCTCAGCTGGGGCTCGAGTCCCCCCCCCAGCTCGGGTACCCCCCCCCGGCTGGGACCTGGACCTGGCCAGGGTACCCCCCCCCCCTGTGGACAGACAGACACCTGTGCATTACTTTCCTTCGGAATGCGGGCGGTAATAAATGTGATGATGATGAATTACAGGCTCCTCTCTACGGAGAAAAATGATTTGGTGGAAGGTTTATTAGGACAGACGATAAAAGACGAAGCAAAGAAGGCCATTACACAATCCTTGTCTTAACAGTTGCTTGTTCTGTCTGGTCTCTTGAATCACCATCTGATGAAGCTTTCCCATATCTTTTCCTGTGCCGAACAACAACTCTAAGCCATAGAAAGGGACGTTTCAGGGTATTGACCTCTAATAACAGCAAACAAATAAGGTCCAGTCCTGTGTCTGTACATAGGCTTAATCTCCTGTTCATTCTTGCCACAAATTGTCTCCTTATAAAGCCCAGTATCTGATCCTTTGAACATGCTTAACCTACTATTTTGCCTTACTGTGTATCCAAGCTATAAATAGCCTTGCAATGTGTGCACATGAAGCTGATCGCTGATACATGTACCAGAGCACTATAAAATACAACCTGTGCCTTTATTATTCTATTCTTCCTGATACATGCAGGAGCAATAAAGGTAAATATGACAGGTAACTGTTCTTTGACAAAGACTTTATATTGACAAACAGAATAATTATCAGTGAACGCGTTTCCAAAGTACATTCATTTGTATGCTACAAAAGCTGGAACCAAACATCCCCGTTTTGTCCACAGTAAAATGCTATTTCTATTGTAATATTGCTTTGACATTTTGGACTACGTAAATTTTGGGAATAATAAGCATGAATTCTACACTTATTAGGTGATTTCTTTCTTTCTTTGTCTTTTCGTCTTATTGGATTTGGGGCGCTTTTCTGAGCCTGGTGTGCAGTAGCAACACGTAACAGCTGCAGATAACACAGTTTTTTTTTGTTGCAAACATTTTCAATCATAAGGAAACCAAAAGGCCTATTTGGTAAGGTCAATTGTAAGTTTTCTAGTTTCAGTGAATCGGAGTCGATAGATTTTACATGATCTTGCCATATTTATTCTTACGCCTCCCGTAAGGCACAGCGAACGATACGGCTTTCAATTATTTATCAACCAGTGCCTAAGTTTCCGCACGAGATATACTACAAAGGGAGCCAGCATCTTTGTAATAAGAGCATGCACACATAATCATTCCAATGGGAATATGAACAGAATTTGCACGGGAGATTACACTTATCATATATTGTAATGAACCCACCAATTTCCATCACCAACGTTTGCAATAACTGTAAGGGTCTGTTCACACTTAATTACCGCCCTTCTTACCGTTTAAAAATGGGTTGAATGCATTCCTATGGTGCTGTTCACACATCTAAAAGATCAAAGATGCCGCTGACAGAAACGGTGACTATAACGCTGCATGTGAACAAGGCTCAATAATATCTATGGAGCTGTTTCACAACAAATGTCCAAAATATACACAAAAATTAATATCAATGAAAAATCGACGAAGCCTTGCATAATGATCTCAGTAAAGGAAAAGAGAAGTTCACAACTACATTTTGTAAAAGTTGTCGGAACCTTTTTCTTTCAAGATGAAGACAATAACAAACCTACGTGATCGTATAACACGTTGTGCGGCCGTAATTAACTAATTGGCAGACAACATTTTCCACTTCATACTTCCATTCCAGATCTAAAGAACATCTGCTGCGCTGCGGAGTAGAACTATCAAACATGATTACGACTTCGAGACGGCTACCTACGCGTTGTCTTTTGAAGGAGAGTGTTATTTTTTTGCTCAAACCAGTTATACCGTAGCCAAGACGATTAAACAGCAATGAGCCTGTTCTAATCAGACAGTGTTCATGTGACAGAGGATAAGTTCACTGTACACTTGACCAGTGGTTCATCCAGACTCAGAATTTCTCCACTGATTATGATATCTGTTTTCACTGGGTAAAAATGGACGCTATGTCAGTCAACAGTAGCAAAACGTTATCGTAAAAATAACCCATATTCTCCTTGCAAACTCTCGAGTAAATCGGTAGCTTTTTTCTAGTACCACCTGTGCAGTGGTTGTTCGGTTCGGTTTCCGTTGCTGTCCCTGTTGTCTCTAGCCTCAAAGGTTGTATACAGCAATAACTGCACCCGAGTAATTTTTCATCTTATTACAGAAACGTACACAAACAACATTTCATCCGATGTCATTAAAAATGGCTCGAGTCGAAATTATACTAACGTACATAAAATATATTCAACTTTTTCACGAAATTGTTTGATTTGTTACTATTTCAGCAACACTTCTTGACAAACCACGTTTTTTTCTTGTGGTGTTTACAGAAGCAACTTCAATAACATGGGATGAATGACATCAAATTGACATCTCATTTTAGAAAACGTACCATTCTTGAGATGAATGGTATCAAATTTATAAAGATACTTAATGTCATGGGCATGATCTTCATGCCATGCAGGAAACAAACAAAAGGAGTTGCCTCAGGATGGGGATACAAGTTGCCAATGCACAGAATTCTATTCGCATTTCGGTTTTGTCACTTGAAACAAAGCAATATTCTGGTTGTTGCACCTTAAAACCGGAATGTGAGGAAATCTCAAAACAACCTGTTTGGTAGGAACTGATGTCGTGCGCGGAGTGCATCGAAATAATGAATCTGGATTTTAAACCATATTTGACCCATTTTAAAGCCGAACGCGAAAAGCAAGGAAATTGACCGGCGGATCCCGCGGCAGTTGTCAATAGGAGTTATGTACACAGGAGCGATGGCCCAAGCATAACCTCGATCCAAATCTGTATCCCTTCTGTGATGACCAATATTGAATGTGCAAGAGAACAATGGATCCTGCAAAGTTTTGTCCGCGGACCAAATTAATATTAACATATTGTGTTACATTCACAAATCTTCCCTGACACTAGTGACGTATGGCATATCCATCCATGTGTTTTGAAATGTGACACTTTACATTTATTTGCGAGTATCTTGGAATCAAATTAATAGTGTGGAAACCGCACAGAGCATTAAATTAATAATTTATGACAGCCAATATTACTCAACTAAATGTGAACTCAAAACAAGACGGAAGTTAGTGGGCGTCTCATTGGTAAAGTTAACTTCAGTAACAAGTTGATGAGTAGGCGTTTTGTTTCGAGTCACATTCCCCTATCTGGAGAATATTTCGTGGATGGAATGGGGCAATTTCGAAGGAAATTTTTGTAGATTCAAGGTGTTGAAAATATTTACATCTACTGTGGCAAATTGAACTATGACTTGGACATAAAACCGTTCCGATTCATTTGATAAGAGGATATACAGAGCAATGTGTATCCAGCTGATAACACTTCTTCTTAACATTACTGCAACAAATTGAAGCTCTTATCAGATACAGAAAATCGATCAGTGAACACTGAACAGACGACTATCTGCTGCAAGGTACTCAGCACAAACAATGCCATATTTGCAGATTACTACTATTCCTAAATGGCTTCAGTATTTACTCGTACAATAAGCCAAAATCCAGGCTTGTCTAAATTACGTGGGTTACAGTTGTGGCAACATCATGTGATGAAGTGCCAAAACATTTTAATCCAAACTTTATTTTGAAATACACTTGGACTGAAACTTCCATCATTGCAATCGATCTATGTGATCTAGTATAAGGCAACATATTTCCATGGCGTGTTGGTTTTCACAACAATTAATACAAGTATTTTCGAAAGTGAAAGGATATACTGCAGTACAGAAATGTGCAAAAGAAATAATGAACGTTAAAAACCATGGGCAAGTACGAAGACAAAAGGATCTCATCACGAAACATATCAAATCTTTTCTATTCATAAATTGCATGGTAAGATAACAGGTAAAAAGGCTTCACAATTCCTCTTCCAGTATCATGCACCCCATTGATGTCTGGCATGTAACTGTACGAAAAATACGTTGAGCGCCTGTTATTATTGGAATACTTTTTTACACATTTTTAGTGTTGGTCAAGCTGTGCTATTGTACTCGTAAGCATCCAGAGAACCAAGATTTACGCCCTTCTGTTTGTTCAAAATAGAAGGGAAACGAAATTATTTCGAGAATGAAACGCTAAGAAGCCCACGCGCAAGTTATTTTTCACAAATTCAAATGTTTTACTTAACAAGAACACATGAAATACTGTTTTGGTCACAGCTACATCTTTCTTAAGACAATCATAAATGTGGACGTGCCATATCCAATTAGATAGACTACAGCTTGTGTACTCTAAACCTTTTCCTTTGTTGCAGGTTTCATGCAACCTTAGAACTGCTCAGGAAAGACTCAGTATCGTAGTATTTCCTCAATATAAGGTGCAGCTTTTTAATTCAAAACAAAGAATTTCGATATTTATGGGTGAAACCTCGCTTATAAAATATACGTTCCTTGTTCAAAAGGTTTGGTTTTTGTTACAAACATCCTTGTCTCGGAAATTTCAACAATTTCCCCATGAATCGCTATATTATATGCTTACAATGTCCCTTGAACGGCAATTCCTGCGTTGCGATGTCACAGGGGTGCAGGGTAAAGATAGAGCACCACATGGGTTTTCTCTGTTAATTAAACTACCAGGACAATTGGACTCAAGAACAAAAGTTGGACCCTCTTCGCCAACAAACCTATTGCTGCTCAGTGTGCTAGTGTGGAGACTATGCTGCACACCGATGAGTTACCGTCTCGTTAGTTTCCGCAGGAGACTATCTGTGATGCACTCACTCTGACTGGGTGGAAAAAATTCATGTCAAAATTTTGTAGTTCACCCCAAATTCTCATTAGATGTCCCCCTCCCGCCCATTTTGGGATTTTAGCAGATTTGGACTAAGCATCAAAAGTTAGAAGTTGGGTCTTGGAACCCCCCACCCCACCCCAACTGTGTAGGCAATTTGGGAATAAATAACATCTGGTAAGATGAGTAGCCTACGGAGACTTATCTTTGACCGCGTGTACGGTCAATATTCTTGTTGATCATATTTACACACACTCCTATTATGAACTGTCGTATTTATTTACTCAGGTCCAAGTCACTTTAAACTGTTCATGGATATTGATCTTAAGGTGAATGCAGTTATATGTAAAATACTCGTCCTGATGTGAAATGGGACATGATTTCGGCAAATCTTAATTGTCCTTATTGTCAAAAGCTTTATCTGACAGTTGTGGCCTCGCTAAGAAAATTATAATGATGATATTATTATGGTAATTATATTTACCATGTGAACCATGATATCTTTAACCGTGAACAAACGTTTTGGTTGAACATGACGTGAAAAAGGAATATCATGCAGCAATAGATGTGTTCACTACTTTTTAGTGAGCATGTTCCACCGCCACAAGACTATCACTGCCAATACTATTCACAAAAGCCAAGGATCAGCTTTCGTTCACAGTCAAATCCATATCATCACAATAACATACAGAAAAAGAAAATTATCGCAACTACTGGCATCTTCTTAAAGTATAACCAGTCAATCTGCTTGAGAATTCCTGTCACTACTAAAAACGGCTTTAATACATCTCTCTTCAGGCACCAATTGCAAATTGCGTAATAAAAGAAGCACTTTAATCCTATCTCATCACAGTCGGTAAGAAGACATTAAAAACTTAGGGGATTAAAATAACTTCGCTTAACAGAAATTCGAGACATTTGCCGCAAATAGTGTTAAATTTTGTCGATTTGTGGTTGTAGTTGTTGAAAATTCACGAATTTTTAGTTAAAAGTTAAATATTACATTAGAGAATGAAAGTGGTGATATTCAATCACTCTGACATTCATAACATAATGGTTAAAGCAAGTGACTGTAGATATTACAATCAATGATGCCCTATTTTAATGGATGTTTTTACAACTTGCAGGCCCAGTGAAATGTCAGGTGGAAATAACAAGCTGTAAATCCTGCTCAATTTTGAGATCATTACTACAAGGACTAACGTGGGAATGTTAATTGTGTACGAATTATTATCCAAAGTAAATTTCATTTCCTTTCGGTTGACCTACCAGCTCGACTTTTTAAGTCATATGGCTTGTTCACACTGCACGGAATCGGGACCGGGACAGGTACAGGGAACAAGTCTGCCTGGCATAATAGGAGACAACGGGTCTGGTTCCTGTCCAAGTCTAGAACCAGTGTGAACATATCTGTGTAATATAGTAGAACCCATTACTCCCAGTCCTGTTCCGTGTACCTGTCCCAGTCCCGGTCGCGTGCAGTGTGAATAAGCCATAAGACCCCCATCAGGAGCTTTAATTTTCAGTGGTAGGTGAAGCAAACTGTCCAGTTTAATTTTCAAATCTGAAATTCTCCTTGAGACGTCTTAATCTGCGGGGGCTGGAACCGGCGGCTAACTCAAATATTTAAGTTTTTCATTTTCAAGGGGGAAGGGGCAGCCATCTAACTCAGTGTGACAACCAAAGTACTACTTCTTGAGTACACTATATCTGCCAGTATGTGAAACATGATGCACGGGCATAATTATTTCACTTTGCTCTTTCTAGATGGGATGACTTTATAGTTCTCCACAATAATACTGCAACGTCTCTCCAAAACTTTGACATTTCTGTCTCGTTTTTACCTGTCGAGATAATTTCAATTACAAATGGAAAATGGCAGTCCCGATGCACAAATGTTTGTGACTTTTTTGAACAGAAAAGTAGGGTTGGGTGATTTACCATGAACTGAAGCTTCTCAAAAAACATTCCACACACTATTAAGGACAATAATTACAAATGATGCTCTCTAAAAGACTGATTGCAGATAGTAATTACCTGAAAGCTTTCAATGTTCAGTACATGAGTCATTAAGGCTGCAATTTGGGTGGGGTTTCAGCATGTAAGAGATCGTAGTTTCAGCAGGAATCATTCTACCTATTGCAAAAGAAGCTGCAAATGCCTTTAAAAGAAACTGTTAGTTTCAACTATCTACCAGACTGGCAGCCAACAAAAAGCTTTTATAGGAGATTTACCGTCTCTCATCGTACTAATTATATTGTGCTTCGTAACATAGGCGGACTTGCTTTTCCCTTATTATTCCAAGTTGCCCTTTTAAAAATGGGAAGCGAGTGACTCTCCAGAAAAATATTCACTGTGGTGAGCTGACATATTGCAGGTGGTCAACACTGGATTTGAGGCATATTTCTGACGGCTAACCAAATGTAGCCCTAATTCAGTCAAGAGTCTTGTATCACACAAGTTCTATGTCATGCCCATGTCTTGGGAGTAATTGTCAAATTTTACAAATGAATTCCAAGAACAAGACCAGTTCGCTTCCAAACGAAGAGAAAAACTGACAGCTTGTCATGATGGAAAAGTTACCTGATACCAATGCATTACAGTGAACATGACAATGTTTCAGTGACGTTTTTGCACAAGACACTTGACAGCAGGAAACAATATCTTATGTTTCAAGAGCCTCGACCTTTTCCAGGCAAACGTTTTCGTGAGATAGTTCCACTTCTGCTAAGTACGAATTGTACACCACCAAGTAGCACACCGTGCCGATGGGTAAACTGTGCATTTTGAATCTAAAATTTCAACACAGAATGGTTTTTAAGCCCCTTCGCTTTCGGTTGAAATCAGAACACAGAACTGCTGTCGACACAATAGAACCCGATCAGATGTCAGATTAAATTTTATCTTTAACATCTTCGTCCCGAAATGAGTTCACAAAATTGCCAGTTTTATAAATGTGCTTCTTTGTAAAATAGCCAGCTATTTCCCTACTTTATTACATTCCATGTGCACATACTTGCCGAAAACATCCAGTAGGGAAGGCACGACCATCAAATTTCATTCGTGAACTAGTCCCACAACATTAGTCGACTATTAGTCCACTAATTGGCAATCAGATGTAAAATAGAAATATGTGAACCACAAGCCATCTACCATTTGTTCAAAATACTTCTACAATAGCATTTTCATTCAAATTATCAGTATTTTGGAACAAAACTAACACAGGAATGTCATTAGCACCAGACCATTGACCTGTGGCCACCTGATTTGACCTTCAGGCCACCTAATTTGGCATTCTACTGGCCTGGACTGGCCACCGAAGTCCAAGAATTCAATTTAGTAATAACAAGAATGCTTAGAAGCATAGTGTCACACACCATACTTGAGTTTGTACTTGGTATCATTTCAACTCAATAGATATATAACCAGATGGATGGCTAGATAGCTAGCTAGAGATAGATATCTAGCCAGCCAAATGGATAGCTAACTAGAGACAGAGAGAGAGATGTAGACAGACAGGTAGTTGCTTAGATAAATTGAGATAATGAACATGAGTTACTTAGAAATTCCTGAAACACATTGGTTTTAAATCTTTTTTGAAATCTGATGAAAAAAATATTTTGTACAAAGATATCTTTTGGACAAAAGGTTATTTGTTCAGAATCTGCTGAAAGACATTTTAGTCCTAAACAATTTTTGTCCAAAAAAATTTTGTCCAATTTTTTTTTGACAAAAAGTCATTTGAGAATAGCCTGAAACACATTTTGGTGTAAATATTTAAAAAAAATTGATGCAAAAAATTTATTCACAAAAAAAATTTAGACAAAAAAATTTTTGGGGGCCAAAAATATATATCTCGTGTTATTACATTTCCAAGAAAGTTGCTCAGAATGGCCCGAAACATGTTCTCGTTTTGGAATTTTTGAGATCCGATAAAAAATTTTTAAATTTTGTATTTAAGCTAATACACAAGTAGCACATGTCCAAGCAACCATACAGACACTATAGTGACAGATAAGTCACTCCACTCATGAGGCAGTATGACTAAAAACAATTGAAATGTTTCAACATATGAAGCAGAGGGGCTTTTTATAATTTTTAGTTTTGAGCCACCTGAATTTAATCTGGGCCATGTGATGTTGTCAGTCACTGCCCCAGATGGGACACCAATTTTTGAAAATTAATGGCATCCCTAGTGGCTTACTCAGCACCACAGCTACCAGGGAGCTTAACAATACATTTAGTCAGCATTGCTAAAAATCTTTCTTTTTAGTACACGTGTAATAGTTTATTAAGACTAGTCAACTACCAGAATTGTAGTCGACTAGTGGCTGTTTTATCTGACTAGTCCAGTAATTGTAGACGTTCTGCCTTCCCTAACATCCAGTTCCAATACGTGTGTGTGCTTCACATACTTAAGAAGTGATGTCATTTAGTAATTAATGAGAGGGTAATCAAACTAAGTGGATGGAAGTAGGTGACAATGAAAATCCGAAGCCAAATTTAGCTCATTCCAAATAGATGTTGATTGAATCCACTTACTATCTTTTGTTTCTTCCCAGTGTGTAGAATATAAAAATGCAACAGTATCACATTTGATGATAATACAATACGCTTTTGCCTCAGCGACCATGATTGATCGTCATGAATAGAACACATCAGGTTGTACTCTGAAGACCACGAACGACAAAATGGCACATTGCAGTTAGTTTTTCTCCTGAACTTGGGAAAAAGGTGAACTTTTTACATCTAAATTAAAAAACAAAAGAAATCACTGCGTGTGCAATTGCTAGAATGTGATGAGTCTAACTGGGTGGGGTTTCTGCACACTCAGACATTCATTCCAAAAATAGATGCTGTAAACATATTATGAATGGTAACTCAGATGGCTCCGAATTAGTCGGCTAAAATCATAACATGTTAATTTTCCTTCTTCAATTCACAACAAATAAAGATAGCACGGAATATGTGACGTATTCACAAACAAAAAAGGTTTTACTGCTCCTTTAATCGTACGGCACTGGGTAAATGTTCTTTTAAAATGGCTGTACAAAGTTGTAAATTATGCAGTTTCCTTCTTTCCTTCCTTCTTTTAGGTGAGGAGTTTTAAATTTGCCATTTTCGTTCAGTACACGACAACGTAAAACACGTGATTTTGAACAGTTAATTAAAATTAAAAGTTTTGCAGAAGTGCTTCTTTTCTAAAGAAACATTTTGTAATACAATATTAGCACTATGTAATAATTATCTCGGGTAATTATCTTAATTGAGATTTTATGATCATAAGAAATGGTTCGCGCTGATTAAGCTGCTACATTGTTTTCAATTTGAAACTCTGCCATCTAAAAAAGAACAGAGCTTGATTTCTAACTTTCTATTAGACAATACACATTTGCTTTGGGCCCAAGTTGTCTCTCTTTTCCACAACTGTCTAAAACTGATTCTTAAAATAGGCTCATGTCAACAAAGCAGTTATTTAACATGAAAATGCACTCTATTTGGATTTATCATATCAAATCTCAGATCAAGAGATTATATCTAAAGATCCGAGATCAATGAATGCGCTGTCATGACGAACACGTTGCCAGCGCAGAAAGGCGAGGTATCTCGTTCAAAGAAATTATCGCCAGTTTGTAGCTGACTAAGATATTCTAATGACCAATACATGATTCAAAGACTTCTGACAACAGATCGTAATCGTTCAATATCGTTTCATGTGATAAAATAACAGTGGTTTTTTATCGCAATCAGGAATCAATACTTATTTTTATGCACACCATCGCCCTTTGACATCATGAAAATCAAATATTCCAGAACTGCGCCCTTTCACTTTCATTATTTCACTGACAGCGTGGCTAAATGTTTCAGGGCTTAAAATGTATCTTGCCTACAAGCAGTTCTTGTTAAGGGCAACATTCTTCTTATCGCTGGTAACGTTAAATGGAATGACCTGTACTTTGGAAACACACAAAGTAAGCCATGTTAGTTTCCCACCTTAATCCCTCGATCCATTAATCCTGGCAACCAGGATGTACAGTGGACATCAATCAACGGTCCGGTATTGTGTAGTTCTCCGATATGTGGAGTACAGTGTATGGTCATCGGAGGGAGGCTGCGACTGTTGAATCAACAGTGACACACACACACACACACACATCTTTTGGTCAGGATTTGACAGAGACATGCATTTCACCAACATTTTACTGAACAATATAGTTTTTTTCTGTGGATATTCTGCGGGGTGCGGGGGGGGGGGGGGGGGGTTTTCCCTCTTTG
>JBCAUG010311181.1:0-17458 GCA_038406175.1 Haplosyllis leylae | reverse complement strand
ATGTACATTAAGAAATTTAAAGAAATAGTACCAGGAAAAGTGGGAGAATGCATATTTGACAGTTAAAAATGCAAGAGTTTCCAGGGCCCTAAGGTGGGCCCTGGACCCCAGCTAATATTGGCTCACTTTGCTCACCTGACTCCGCTTCGCTACGTCGGCAAAATCTCAGGAAAAAAATTTTGGCCCCCCCGACCCAATCCTGGATCCGCTACTGACTTGTGTCCTCTAAGAATCAAAACAAATGTTGGGGGGGGGGGGGAGTTAGTTTCTCAAAGCCAAAATCATTTTCAATTCGACAACGGACCAAGATATCCCATTCAAAGTACGGACTGCGGCTAGTTAAAAGTGAGAATTACTCATTACGCATTCCACAATTCGTTTTATTTCAACAAGAAGTGACTGGAAGCACTGATTGCTTGGTTACTTTTCAAAAGGCAATTTAACGTTAACAATTGGGGTCCTTGTATTTTGCAAGAAATCTGCATCCCTGCAATGTATAATTTAAGAATTACTGGCTACTGGTCACCTCGGGCGAGTAACACAAAAATCAACTTGCTGGCAGCAAAATCTACTTACCTGGCTTGTCTTATAATTTCAGAAAGAAAACCGTAAAAAAACAGCAATAATTGTAATATTAGATCTCTCTCTATAATTCATCAATCTGTATGTTATTGATCAGTTATATTTGTGTTTAGCAATTCTTTCAAATATTGCATCAACTTCTGGAAGATTTCATCAATGGAAACTGCCACTAGATTGCCAAAATTTTAACTAGCCAGGCCGGGCAAGTGCTTCTGAATTCAACTTGCCAACAGAGGAATGGACTTGCCATGGGCGAGCAGGCAAGTGTTAAATTATGCACTGAGTCCAAAACACTATCATGCGGTGTTGCAATAGTTTTCCAAAAGCCAAAGGTTTGCAGAAATTTACAGTGGTACCCGTACTGAGTACCGGCCGTGACTAGTCAGGTGAAAATATTATTTGAATACATTTCAATAATTTAATATTGGACATTCTAATTAACAATGAAGTGTCCAGATATTAAAGAACATGAGCTGGGATTGCCTGCTGTGCGGTCTACTCAGCCATTTAAAAACGTACATAAACGGACACTTGAGGGTAGCGTGAACGGTTTGTAAATCCTGCACTTTTATGCTGAAAAGGGTCATAATTTCTATGGCAAGAAGTGTATATGTTTTGAAGTGTTGTGTTTAGGGAGCTTGTTAGATCTTGTATCATAGTTTCAGTAGCACTTCAGCTACTGCAACGTGTATCCAAACACTTTGGCAGGATACAACAGCCTTGCATTGCAGTTTTACGTTCAGTCCCAAAGATTCGATGATGTTCGTCTTCTGATAAATTGTACTCAAGATTTTGTGGGAGGTTCAAATCCTTTGAACTCGTTACAAGATTCAGACGCTCCTTGACACGGGGCAAGTCCAGTGCGCCTTTTCTGGTTTTGTGACGCATACACAAAGTATTAGGATGAACGTGGATTGGTCATTCCTTACAACAACCAACTTTATTTTGGAATAAGTCATTCCCCGTGATGAACGACCAGCGACCTTTGTGGTCACGTGCACGTTGTTTAACATCAGAAGATTAGCGAGTTTGATCCCAGATTAACAGTAATAACGTGTACAATTGGATTTTCTTATCCCAATGTGATTGAAGTCTTGTAGTGGGCAATGGTGGGGAGGGGCAGGGCAAAGATTTCATTAGTTCGTTGCATTAGCCAACATGCTTCCCTTGGGCCCAACGTGAAATTACGACTTCATCTGGCAGCAGTTTGTGAAGTGACCGACCTTTCGTTAGAACCGATGATCGGAGGGAGATTGGTGACTGATTGGAATCTGAACACTGGTTCCTATGTTACCACAAGTAGTTTGTGGGCTCGAGCCCATCAGCGCCTCAAGCTGATTACTTTTTACAGTAGGTTTTTAGTGGCGGCCATAGAAGTGAAGCACTTGTTCCTTTTCAAGATAGGAATTGAAGTAGGTGGAGAAATATAGTTCACGTTTTCAATAGAAAGAGTAAACATATTTGGTATTTAGCCCCGGGGGAATGCATCGTATGACTGTAATTGCCTCGAGAGAGAACGCGTAGAATTGGGTGAAGAAATAGTTCTTTGCTTAATTAAGTCTCAAAAGAGAGTTACCTGGAAATTTGGGGACTTTTTTGTCCGTTTGGAGACGTATTCCATGCCCTCTACCTATTCAGTGTTTCCAGTACTTATGGCAGGTTAGCATGACTGGGCCTGGCCCTAAACTCTCCTCCTCAACAAACAGTAATAAATAATGTCTCTTCACTCTAGAGCCTCGCAGCCGGGAACCTTTCTTGCCTTTCAGTTGTGCTTCTCGCCTTTTTCTGACAAGTCCCACATAGCTGTGCAAGGAGCGTTATTTCAGGAAAAAGTGCCACTTTTGGAGGACAAGAGTCTATGAAGAAACATTGCAAGAGCCCACGTTGAAAGGATAACACCTTGTTTAGGATCAAACGTAAAGAGTTCTCATCGCATGTCTATTGGAATTTAGTATTGCAACAAGACGTTGCCAGGACGACAGGGACGCTGCCTGATTGAAATTTTTTCATGGTAACCACGTGGTGTTTGCAATAAATGGTAACCATGGAAGCATTTCATGGAATTTTAATTTCTCTCATTCGAGGGCAACGCTGATTTGTCACCACAGCTACTAAGCGAATAGTCGCTTTACTTTTTCCACTGTCAAAAAAAGGGCAAATAAGTATGTGATTATATTTAGCTGAAAAATATCAAATTTTAGGCTGTGTTTTTCGGGGTATTTTTGACGTTAGCAGTATGTTGAGATACAAAGGACATGCAGTATGTGTTTTTTCATTGTGAGCGCAGTGGATCGAATCGGAATTAAATTTTACAGTCTGTTATTGCCGTTTGTAGGACATATCTGTCAATAGAAAGAGATTAAATGGGATATTTGCAATTTACCTTTCAGTGCTTGGACATTGTAGCCTTTATTCCTCCACGTGAATCAAGTAAGTGGAACGCTTCCATGCCTTGTACACATGACAAGAATGATTTTAAAATTGGCAGTCTTTCAACTTAAATTCCGTGTCCACGTCGGGTAATACAATATTCATTTTAGGGTTGTTTCATCCGGCCTATCTAAATTGAAGCTATTAATTTGGAAAAATGAGCATCTCAAGTCGCAGAAAAGTCAGTCGATTTGATAATTTGAAGTATTCCACAACCACTTTTAGGCCCGCGTCTGAGGGTGTATTGGGGGCTTGTAGGTGAATGGGGCCAGGTCCTTAGAATTAGGATGATGCAGGGTCGCATTGAAAAGACCTGTCTCTCCACAGTCCAGTTCACGGAATGAAAGAAGACTTTCTATCAGAAAAATAAAACCATTATCATGGTCCTTGCTATGCTTTAGAATTTCGTTCCTTTGTGGTCATTCTAGGCTTCTCAATGTTGTGAACTTGATTCAGGTCACTTTCTTTTCTTCCATCAAAATTGTACCGTTTGTTTAATAACTTTTGCAGGAATTTTGAGTAATTTTAACACATTTAAATGCAAAAGCTGTTTTGCACTCTAAATTGGTAGAAGCCATTAGGTCCTTTTTCTCACCGTGACTGTGCGTGTGTGATGGGACATGCGATTACAGGCACTGTGAGGTGCTGCCCTCGCTCGGCAATAGTTAGTGACTGGGTACTTCTGTGTTGAGCAGTTGTGTTGTAGTGATCAGTGACACAGGACGTGTGTCACAGACTCGTCGTGTATTGAACTGAACACACAGCCAACCGAACTGAACAACAGCTTTGCCCTGATTGTGTTCGCTCTACCGTGTATGTGTAGTGAAGCATGGGGGCTTACTGCCTATAAAGCACCGCTTCAAGTGATTCTGATCATTGGAAATTTCTACACAGTCACCTTACATTGCGTTTTAACAACTGCAATGTGAAGCAGTTCGGTTGGCAGTGCGAATTAGTGGAGAATAAAAAAAAGAGAGGCTACAATGGATTTAAAGCACTGATTGAATGAATGCATTGACCAGCACGTCTCGTAGTGGAACTGAGTGGTCAAGTGGACAGAGCGGAATTTATTGTCTGCACAGTAAAGCCTATTTAGTTGTCAAAGGGATAAGGAAGCTATAGAAATTGTTGCTTCGAAATCTATTCATGGAGAAATGAGATTTGCCAATCAAAGGAAGCACCCACGTCAACCAAACCAATGTTGTGTTACTGCATGTCCTAATACGCAGTGCGTATACATCTCAAGTGCATGAGCTGAAGTTAGTCGAGCCCCTCCTTTTTCTGAGCTCAATTAGAGGTGTTATTATTAGGCAACCAACCTGTACACGTCCCAGGTGATTTATAAAGCTTTGAGGACTCGGGAGTTGCCGTCGCAGTTGGGAGATTACCTATTGCAGCACACATACCACATTACACACAAGGACGGAGGTGTCTTGAGACATACATAACCACTGGCACATGTGATTACATTATTGGTGTCCTTATCAGCATCGCCTCCGTTTTCGTCCTAACACTAACAACGCTGGAACGGAGAGAAAGGTGTGTTCTACTTAATAGCTCAGAGGCGCTGCTGTAATTATTATTGCCTCGTACACGGAGGAAGGACATATAGCTTTCAGTAAGGCGACGTGTGACGTGCTGGTGGCATCTCAATATTCGTCTTAATTTTTTAGAAGGGGACGAATTCACCAGGAATCAGAACGTTACGTAGATTTAGAGTGACAGCGGCAAAGGGTCTCCGGTGTGTACATTACATTATCGGGACGATCATCACATCAGCATTGTAGCTGAGTGATCGACGAATTAGTTGTAGATCTAATCACTTAGAGAAGGAGAAGAAGTCGGGTCATGTTGTTGTGAACAGTCGATAAACGGGCAAGCGGAATGCAAAAAGACGAAACATTAGTGAGGACAAAGGAGCAAAGAAACGAGAGAGTGGGAGAAAAGAACCTTACCGTTAGGAACATTACGAGAGCTCTGAAGGAAAACAAGCTCGTTAAAGTGCAGTAGATAACGCTTTAACGGATTACAGACTCAAATCTCAAGGGACTACGATCGGAAGTGTCTTACTTCGACATATCATAATATATATGCAAGGAATTATCGACGTACACGTGGTCTCTAATTTATTTTCTTCAAGGAAAAAAGGGCTCACAAATTTGAAAAGACATTGAAGGCGAATAGACCCTAAATAGAGGGTTATCCATCAACATAAATAGACACGGTTTGCTTAGGGAAATATATTTTTTCAAATAATTTACTTTTTGAGTGTAGTCGGCCGTTTTAGTCGGCAGCCAGTCGTAGTGTTCATTTTTGTGAGTCACTGGCTGTAAAACGAACGTAACCTGTCAATAGTGTGTAGAGCCCACATTCGCGTACAAACACACAACACAAGCCTTAAGAATAAGAACGAAGGGGAAAAAAAGAACTTGCCGCTCAACTTTTTTTCTTCACTCTTTATTATACCTGTGTGCATATCAGGTGTATGTTTGAAAGCCTAGAGATCTATTCCGTTTTAGGAATTTAATGGTGCTGTCGTATGCATGTTTTGTGTACATTTATGTGCTGTTCGCCTTGGATCATTTTAAAAGCGGATTTCTCTCTTGAAGAGCAGTTTTATGAAGATTTGATCAGTGAATTACGACCTGATAGGCCCGAATTAAACGCCTTAACAATTTGATCATTGCATGGAAGATATTGTTGAAACTCTGTTGGAATCTTTTAAAATCGGAAGCCATAAGACTTAATTTTCAAAGTTGCTAATAAATTGGATGTATACACTTCATAGCATCGGCTAATTATAGATAACAGAACTTTCCCTATCGGCGGCTGGCGACATATTAATGCCATATGAAAGACGTCAGCTTTGAAAGCCAAAAACGGAAGCACAGTACTTTGCTCGAGGAAGTATTCTACAACCCTTCAGCTGCAGTGGATATAGTGGGAGACGTATCGAGCACCCCGGGCCCCTGGTCCTCGTCGATGTTAGGCTCTATGCCGAGTCTACTCACTCCGTGGATATCTTCACATGTGACGGCGTTTGACGAACTAAAACTGTGGGGCCACAAGCGACTGAAAACAGCACACACCCCACAGGTATGTAAACTAGTTATCCTTCGACCCCACAACAAGGTTGTTGCTTTTTGAAATGAATTTTCCAGCCTTATTTTGAATGGTTGTCGATCGTGATTGGGAACATGTTGCGCTTTTTTTTTTGCAATCCCTTTACGTTTGTTGCGTGAATCAGGCAATATTGAAACTTCATCTACTCTTTGAGGAGACGGTTTCGTGGTCAGACGGTTTGAGGTCATTGAATGAGTTCGTGGAAAATTGCTCTTCTCGCAATAGGTTTTGGTACATGTTACGAGAAATTTCCGGAGACAGAGTTTTCATCATATGACAACTAAGAACCACTTAAGGAAGGTCTTTTATGGCCCCGATCTTCCCGCAAGGAGGCCTTTACACAAGGGAATAATCATCAATTGAAAATTAAATTGGATGGGCAGTGTGGCAATAGAAGCTATTTTCGGAGTTCTCTGATTTATGTTAACGCTGTTATACCGTTCGGTTTGGACATTTATCAACATGTCAAAGAGTATCGCACGTCCATTGATCGAGTAGCAAACCTTTCATGTTTTTAGCCAACGGAGAATTGCGAAGATCAACAAGTAACACCGATATTAATTCAACTGCAGTAGACGTCTTTGTTGAATTTCTGTCATTTTTAGAAGTTTTCTGAATGTGTCATTGTGGTGGCATCAGTACTATTCGGTAAATCTCTTCCTTGTAGGTGCAGTTCTATGTACTTAACATTTTTGCAGTAATCTATGTGGGAATGCAGTTGTATATTTAGGTCAAAACATCATCCCTGTTTGAAAGACGTTCAAGTGTTGTTGATATTTAGACCTCGATAATTGTAGACAGAAGTGACTCCAGCTCAATCACAGTGCTCATAAATATCGTAAAAGGCCATGGGACATTTTGATATGAGGAGTCTGCTATACCGCATTTGTTTTGCAAGTGAGCATTAGTACCTTATTTCCTCTGAAAACCCAGAGAAAACATTTCATTTTTTTGCCAGACAAGGGCTAAGTGGGCAACTATAAATTTGCTGGTTTTATCATTGTAAGTGGCATGGCAGCGCACTCTTGTCTTTGGTGTAAACACGCCACAGTTCCTTCATGTCTCATAAAGCACAAACTCGCTTTTTGTTTCAATGCATTAGATCTATTTTGTAGAAAAAAAGAGAAAAACTGCACGGAAGGACCCTCAGCTAATTTGAAAACGCGAAGTTCACCCCACAAGGTCAAATATTATTCCTTAGCCTATGTCATAAAAACGGTTGGTATCAAAAAATGTTGTAACGTTGGCATGGGTGTTTCGAACTGAAAGTCTTCAAGTCGATATTTCTCGTTAGTGTTTTCAGGTATACGACAACAAGCTTTAGATACCGTCTAATAGTGCGTTTGACATTTAATAATGTGGGTAAATAAGGTTGTCATGGTGAGATACACTTGAGTAATATTCTTCTATTATTACCTTTAATAACTACCACTTAATAACAGTAGTGTTTATCCTCATGAACTGTTAATATAGTCATTCATATTTTGGCCAGAATATTGTGCATATAATGTTAATATTGTATCACAAAGGGGACAAAAATCTGTGCGGTAGCGTAACAAAAGCAATGCATGTTAGTCAATTATATCCACAGCGCTATTTATAATCAAAGGGAACGGAATACGGCGGCCTATGGGCCCGGCAGGTATCTTATCCGTGTAATTGCTTTTGGTAGAAGCTGCTCTTTTTTGGAGACATCGTGGTGATAGTTTGTCTATTATTTACTCGACCAGTTTGTCAGGTTGTTGACAGAAAATAGTTGTAAAGAAGACTTGCAGTGACAAATTAGCTGAAAGAACGGTTGCCATAAAATTGCGGTGTTTAAAATTTTATTTCGAAGCAAGGAATTCACAAACGCGACTGCTTTGCAAGAGTGAAATGTAGATTGGTAATATTTTGGTGAAAGTAAGACGTTAGGAAAAGTTCTGTTCAGATTCTGTGAGATTCGAACATCAACAAAGAATAGGTGGGTTAAGTAGGTGATGTCCAAAGTGCTTCATAAACCCATTTTTATTAACTCAGAAATTTCAAAGAATGGAGAGGCTTTTCTGTTGAAAAAACAATAACTTCCAAAATGTCTTCATTTGAAACCAAATTTATTGGCGGCATCGAAGACAATTTACAAATTGGCAATCTCATTTATATAAGACGTAATTGTAAGAATTTATGGACGAAATCAAATTTAATGCAGCCATTTGTTTGGAGGGGAAAAAATCATGGAAATTTGTATTCCGTTAAAAGTCCTTGTGTTCTTAAAGTGAGTTCAACCCGTCCAATAAAGCTAATGTAAAAGTTCTGCGACTTTCGCATGAATCCCAAACGGGAAGAAAACCGGAGGGAAACGTTAAGGAAGAAAACCCTGTGACAGTGAATATCTTTTGTAGCACAATTCAGCTGTGTGTATTTTCATCTTTAGCACTATTTTGATTGATCACAGTAGTTGTTCCTTGCGTATGAAACGTTGTAAAAATTTACTTATTACTTGCATTGCACCAAATAGCTGCTAGAGAAGCATAACTTTTGTACGAGACGTGAAGGCAAAAATGAAGATTTCTGTGTTCCAATTTCCGGCAATCATTGAACGCAAGAGATATTCCCACATGCAGCCTTATTTGGCATGGAAGACGGGATGTTATCGACGTAGCATTTAACATATCCCTGATGGGATGAAAAATGCCTATTGTTACCTACCTATCCGCGCAAAATGAGAAATTTATTAGCACATGATAATGCTATAGACTGCTGGGAGGAGAGGGAAAAAATACTGTTGTCATTGTCGAAAGTAGATGAAAGCAGAAAGCTGCAGTTTTGATACATTGGATTTTCCAGGCGTGAGATAAATCGATGACATCAAAAAAGATACCGCCATTGTCATTTAATCAGTGAATAACACAGTATACATATTTAATGGTAATGTTAGAAAGTGTAAGGACATGGTGACACTGCTGTTCTCAGGTTGGAGACGACAAAGTGCAGTGTACACAATCAGAAGTGACATGTCTTCTCTGTTACTTACGCACCGGGTCAGTCGCTCACTGTATCACAAAAAAAAGAGGAACAGATGCAGTGAGAATTGTAGCACAAAAAAGACAAGTTGTCTCGGACAAAACTGTCCCTTCTGAGAGTATTATACAAGAACATGATCTGCGTGACGCTCGACACGAACAATCACTTAGCCGCAGCAAGGAGACAGCAATTTGAACCATTCGCAAAGCTATCGTCTTTGTTACCTTAATGCTTTTATTAATACACGTATTATCCATTGAAAGCATGACATCAAATTTGATGTTAAAATTCCGTTAAGCGAGCGCTATTAGGGAACAAAACGTCTGGTAATGTATCCGTCGTAGGATGCTGATTACGAAGTTATTAGTCCTAACGAGCAGACATTACAAAATGTTTTTACTTCCACAGGCTCCGTTCTGAATGCCAGGTTAATTAATCAGAGAGCTACGCGCCGCAAAACACGATTGCCTTGATTTTGGTCCAAAATTTTGACACTTGTTTAATTAGATTGCACTTCGTTACTCGGCAGTCAAATTAAGTGCTCAACAACAGGCCAGAGAACGCATTACAGGTGTTTTACACCAGGTGGTTCTGCACGGAAGGCGATTAGAGACCAGTATGGCTTATTAACACTGCAGAGGACTGGGACAGGTACAGCGAAACTGGGACCGGGACTAATGGGTCCTATTACATTGTACAGAAATGTTCACACTGGTCTTAGACAGGGCAAGGAACCAAAACACATGATTCCCTATTGTACTATAGTCCCGTTCCCTGTACCTGCCCCGGTCCCATTCCCGTGTAGTGTGAATAAGCCATTAGGGCCTATTCACACGTGAAGACTGCTGCGGCGACGGTAGCTGAGTCAATGAGTAGGGTGCATGGCTGGTTGGTACACAGCTTGCGACTGTGATGTCGCACTGAATATAACTGTAATTGTGACGTCTGCATAAATGCAACAGCCATAGACGCTTTGTGAGCATGAGCAGTGTTTAAAATAAAAAAGGTCCTTTTTTTTAACCCGTGACGTCTGCAATGTAACCAGCGATAATAGACACAACAGCATCGTCTTTGTATCTTCCTGAGTCGTTTCCATTAAGAATTACTCGCCTCGAAAGCGGATCACTGTCTGCCGTTAGTAACCAGTAATGGTGCTAATATACTTATTCATAATGGATCTGGTAACCTTTGAAATGTGCGGAAGTTTTGTTCCGTTATTAGAATTCCGCGCATTGATCGTCGCAAATGGACCTGTGATTAATGTCATTCAAGTAGAACGAACCATTCGGCTTTCCAGAAACGTGGCCGCCGTGTTGAATATCAGGGAAAAGCCTCGCTCCGCCTGGGATATAGTGTGGAAAACTGTTAATTACATTCGCAAGCCACCTGATCGGAATCCGAAATCAACCACGAGGAGCCATCGGGCTAATGAGCAAACCGCTATAAAATCAAAGAGAACACACATCGAAAATGTAATTAGCTATGCAAATCAGCTTCAGACTCCCCGAATCAATCAAAGCAGGTAAAAACCCGCGGCGGAGCAGAGGGATTTAAATTTAATAAAAGCAAGTAATACATGTAACATCAAGTGGATACAACAGACATAGAATCTTGGGATATTTTTCCCTACCTCCCCACCTTGCAAAAGGAAACAAATGCAGAAAGGGTACATTGTTAGACCTTAACCTGGGCTCATCACAAAAAAAAAAAGAAAAAAAAAAGACGCGAGAAATCACAGACGAAAACAATGACAGTGCATTTACTTTATGCCCAAAAGTGGTAATTACCCTGGTCCCTGGCTAAAGTCTGGGCAAATACAATGCACTTCTGACCTAATAGTGGTCCACACTTGTCTACATTCGTGGCCTTTGGTCAATTGTCTCTCTGGTGAGCATTGTGATGTCAGGAAGAAATGACAAATGTAATGGTCAGATGTGAGCCAAACAAAGCGTAGAGACAGGTAATGAGAGGAGTAATAAGCTTTATACTGGGAGCGAGCCTCTAACACCTTGAGGAAATTGAATAAAAGTAATGTTGGGAAGCACAAATTACAGAAGCACTCTTTCGATGAAGGGAGCGTTTTGGTTTCGTATGCAGCAGACTGGTCGTGAGTAACCCAGTTCAATCACCATCATGGAAGCCACATTAGTTACGAATGTGTACAACGTCTAGTCCCGACCTGTAGACATGTTGTTAGGAAGACAAGAAGGAGCTAAACTGAATAAATTTGAAACATTTTCATTGGATACATACCGCTTTCCTTTTTGGCGTAGTTTTAACGTCATTAAACAATAAATGACCATCTCTTGTGTCTATTGTTACCAGTTCTTTGATGATTGCATAGCCACAGGACGAAGATATCTTCTTTCATGTAACCTTTTGCAAGCAATGCTTATTGTGAAAGCGCTTGAAATGGCAAGCGATACCGTTTTTGAGATGAAATTTGCTTTCTATTTGCGTAACCACTGAACATTCTTCACTGAAAGGGCAAAAAAGAAACGAAAACCAGGGCACCGTCTGTGGGTGCCATCTTAATCCCTTATCTTGGAGGGAATGCAAGCTGATGGATCACAGTGATAATTCTGTGGTCAAGTCAGATAATCATTTTACTTCCATTTCTAAATGTTCTTAATGCAACGGGGCAGCCCAGCTCTGAGTGCATTAATAACTCGCTTATCCATGTACTTGTCATCTTGGGAGCACAGGGTACAGTTCGGGCGGTCAACAGAGTAGATTTATTTACGGAGTTTTCAAGCAGTGTCACCCGTACAGTTTGGGTGATTGTCGGTGGGGATATAATGCGAGAACAGCGGCCAAGTCGTTATCGTAATGGACCCGTACTACGTACGATCTTGGCTGTCTTCCTGGTTAATTAGAACTTTGTAAGTAAGCCACCGTCTTCGAACTCCTTACACGGAAGCAATTCCTTTATGTACGTTGAGCGATCAGCTGTACTTGTGACAGTAGTACGCGAGTACGGTCACGATTCTCAGACACACAATGTGCTTTGAAAAGTTGTGTCTATAGTTTTGATGATTTCTCGTCGGTGATGTTGTAATATGCATAAATAACTGGCGGGTCTCATTAAAATGGA
Source organism: Haplosyllis leylae (assembly GCA_038406175.1). Lineage (NCBI taxonomy): Eukaryota > Metazoa > Annelida > Polychaeta > Phyllodocida > Syllidae > Haplosyllis > Haplosyllis leylae. The sequence continues at coordinate 5,226 of JBCAUG010311181.1, read as the reverse complement.
TACAGGAAAGGAGACTCTTCATTTGAGCAATATTTTGTTGTGGTGCTAGTTTCCACCAAACACCGTATGTAAACTGCATATTTGGCTCGCTCCCTCCGGTGCCACTTAGTTGATGTCCAGTGGGACTACATGGAAAAGATCGGCACTTACATATCAGAATGTCTTCAATCATTTTCTTCGCTTTACTGATAATGGCGCAAGCGAGAGAGAACGTCTAATGTGCCTGGAAGCGAATGTGGACTCCGCATTACCGGCGCATTAATCGAATTTTTACGTCATTTGATCGACAATAATTATATTTGCAACACAGAAAAATTTTGCCCATGTCTTGGTAGGCTGTGAAGTTTGACAGTGTAGCAGGACAGGTAGAGGCGATAATTAAGTGATTTAGCTGTCGTATAACCGCGGCATGTTGGCTTTTCTTGATGCCGTTTTGGATGCTAATTCAGACCAGTGTTGGGGAGGATAGTTATGAATGCCAGTAGCGTTTTTCTCATCTCCTGTACAATCTCCATTAATGCATTGATTCAGCGAGGGGTCGGGACGAGTGGCTGCCGACTGGCATTTCAGCGGAACCTTCGCTGCTTTCACACGACTGAGCAAGCTTCCTGTGCATCGGTTTCCACTGATTGTTTTTGCGATGATTTCTTTTTAATTTTGAAAGGGACCCCTCGCCGCCGTTGCCGTGGTTCTGTCGCCCGTCTCCTGAAACTGATCACGTACAGTCACGGTCCAAAGTTGCAGGCAGCATAAAGCTTTTGAGGACTCTTCTGTCGAAAAATGGACGGTAATAACACGAATATACAGAGTTTTTTCTGTGCAACTTTTGCATTGATCATTCACCATTACTTTGATTTTCTGGCTGTGTGACTCCTCCACTCGGCAAAATGAATTTTTGTCACTTATGAGAAGTAGCCATTTTCAGAGATTTGTTTGAAACGTAAAATTTTGGACTCGCACACTTGTAAGAATGGTAATGTATGGTGGTTGATCTTAAAAGTCCTCCTGCTTCTAAATCGAAGTCGATATGCAGAAGTCATCGAAAAGTCTCAGTTTCTGGACAAAACGTCAATCTTTCCCCGTGTATCAATCTGCATCAATCAATAAAATGCCATGTACCCCCGTCCCCATTCTTGCCAACCCCACCCCTGCATCTGCCACGGATCGGGACTGAAGCCACCATGTAATTCCTATAACGAAATGTAACAGTCAATATCATGCATTGAGAGATTTTGTGTTTAAGGAACACTTGTCCATCAAAGTGACCAAAATGGGAACTGAAGCCCTGCTATATTTTCTTCACCCGCGTGTGGACATAGATTACCGAATGAATGGCTGGGAGCAATGACATTAGATGTGTAGACATCACAAAATACTCGCTACTACCTCAGCTGAAGCCATTTACGTCCACGGTGGGACTTGGGTGGTTTTTCTTGCGAGTCTCTGAACATTTAAATGGCCTGTCCTTGGACATTGCAAGTTAGAACAAAACTAAATCATCCTTTTGGTCAAAACTAAAGGTTTTGTACTAAAACCTTGTACTGTTTCTTGCGGGTTAGTAATGTAGTTGTGCTGGGGAATTTTCTGTGATGACTGGTGACAATGAAATACATTTGATAACAATATGAATCTTGTTTTTGTGTCAGAAGCTGCAAAATATTTCGATGTTCGACCATCTTGCACTTCTGTTGTCTGTACGTAGTGCCACTTGTTAGGTCATGTGATCAGGAACAGGGTTTATTCATGGTACATATGGAATGATTGATACCAAGTCGAGCTAACAGGAATACAGAAAGCTAGGAATTCTGAAGAAATAAATCTGTCTTAGCACCACTCAATTCCTAGAGCAAACCAACATAGAGCTTCGATGTGGGAGGTTCTCCGTGGTGTGGACGAGGTGACCAACGTTAATTGTTCTGAAGTGTTTTGACAGGAAGGGTAAATTGGCGGAGAAATCCTCGTTTGATTCGCGGGTAGACAGCAAATCTGCAGATCATTGGTCAGGATGGTGATTGACAGATTTGATCATTTTCCACCCAATGTGTATAATAAGTTCAATTTGAAGCAAATTTAAACTCATTACAGTTGATCATCATCTCCTCTAAAAATCCCACGGCATTTGTGGCTGAGCATAGAAAACGAGACAGAAATAATTGTTGCGCAATGTGTCTGAATTGGGTCTACTCCACTGAAAATAACAGAAATCGGCAGTAGGGGCATTGGCAATCGTCATTTCAACCGAGTATTGATTAGCGTGTAATGTAATGATACTTGTCCAATGCAGTTGTTCCATTCGGACTCGGAATGTGGCCAGAGGAGGGTCTGGATCCTTGCTTCCCTCGTATCTGAAGTTTGGACAAATTGGTGCTGGCAGAGTGGTCTGTCATTTCTGCATCTCCTCGACCAATTCTACAGATGGATTGGTCAATACAATCGTAAATAGACTTCGTCTTTTTTTCCTCTCCCTCCATTCTTTGAGAGAAGCTGGTTTTCACGAGAGATTGTGGTAATCTTCTGACGTAACATAAAGACTCGTGATAAAAGCTCCCATTGTAGACCTTGTTTTTGGTAATGTCCAAACCTAATTTGTCTGTCGTACAAGGAAAATAATATTTCGGATCCACGGTCAGTACCAAAAGCAAATGCAACCCTTTATTGACATGTAAATTGCTTCTCGTCAATTTTCTACTTTCAGCGGTTTGACTGACATTCACATAATATGTAGGTGTACTCCAAAACAGGGGAAGACTTAAAAAACATGTATAAACTAGCATTGTGATGAACCAGTATCACGATAAAATAGCTTTTACCGGTTGATCTGGAGCTGTTTATGACTTAAACACTTCAGCTTATAATAAAAAAAAAAATCAATGTCATGCGATAACCTTGTCTGAATGGCTTTCATACGGTGAACACGCACAAGGTACGTACATACACACATATCTGGGTCCACAAATACACATGTGGTTCGCCTTTGTCACGAAAGTACAAATCTACGGAAACTAATTTAATTCCGGACTGGTTGAACAAAAGCGATACGTCACTGTGGTAGAAAAAAGTATGCGTCGACCCATGGTTGCATTTTCACTTTGAAATAAAAATGAGGAAATTTTTTAAAATTAAAGAGCAAAAAAGACCTTACTCAGTATTGTCCCGTAAATTTTACACCCAGATTTAATGTTTTGACAGTCAACGGGGGAAATAAGGAAAATTCACTGAAGCAAATGTCCACATTTTCAGATCTCACCCGTGTTTTCCCGACAGTGGTTTTTCACAATTTTCTCCTTTGTTGTTAAGTGGGGATACACACTACAAATAATGTTATCGGTTATTTGGTCAAAATAATAGAATAAAAGCTTCACTATTGACTGGTATCTGGAGTGATTGTTATCTAAAGAGAAATAGATTGCCTGAAACAGCACCCTGCAGCATTCCCTCATCCAATCCATTGTTGGGAAACAAAAATCCATTTCACTACGTAATTATCACCTGTCTAAAAATAAAAACCCGAAACCTGAAATTTTATGGGGAAAACCTGGAAGGCAATAAGCGTGGTGATATCGATACTTACGTATTAAAGGTGAAGGGATCTATAATTTTGAGTAGATACCCTTACCGTACCACCGAATTAAGGCTCGTTCACACGGAACGACAAAGATGTCGTCAGCAACATATTTTCCTGTCGTCAGTTGAATGGATTTTGGACCCATTCTGACGGCGTCGCTATGTTCATTGGCATTGTCGTCGTTGACCATCTGGTGTGAACGAGCCCCAACATCTTACTTGTCCAAGGAAATATTGAGAAAACCAACTCCCCCGCGACAAGTTAACTAAACGCCGCTACAAAGGCAGTGGAGGTTTCCTGGGATATAACGCCAAGTCAATTTACTCGACCCCTGGTGTTCTAATTTTCCTAAATCAATCGTCATTTATTGATCACCAATCCCGATTCCCATTCGGTTGATTTGATTGGTCAACGTCGATTGACGAGAGATCCGGTAATTAGCGCTTCATTGGCAACGGGCGTTATTTTTAGGAGAATTGAGGTAGCATAAATCATAAAATAAGAAGTTACAAATAGATAATGACTATGTTTAAAGCCATGCTTGGTAATTGATCTGATGGCGATGAATAATGGCTTTAAAGCTGGGGACTATGGCAGCGAGTGAAAAACTGCATTGTAAAAACCCAGCCTATTGATTTACACGTTAAAAGCCACAGATTCTTTCGGTGGAGTGAAAAAGTGCCCGAAAACTGCTCAACTTCAGCTGAGCTCAAGTGTTGCTAAAATCAGGTGGAGAAATAAAAAGTTGCTTTGGATGCTGTGTTGTTGTTCACCTATTGTCAGGTGAAAAGCAGATTTTAATGGTGGCGTCCCAAAAATAAAACGTCAGTTTTCTGCGAGTTTATTTTCACCGAACATATCATTACAATTAAAAGATCATCTGCTCTTACAAAGAGTGCCGAATCTATAAGAAATTTAGGAAAGTGTCCAGTTCTAGGGTATTTAGGCTGTTGAAAACTAGCTCTGTGCTGTTGATGGACACTCGAGTCACTCAAAATAGAGTTGGGGGGGGGGATTTACACTAGAAGTGGAACATTCTTATGTCCAGCAAATTTTTAAGAGAAGAAAAGATTTTTATCGTCCAACAGAGGATCCCAGCAATATTGATATATGTAACATTCTCCAACATAAGAGTTTTGTTTTCAATTGGAAAGTGCTGCAGTAATGTTTGCAATTTCAACGGGACATTTTTTTTTACTTGCAACGAAGCATTCTCCACTTTGATGTTGTAAAACCCTATCCCTGTGACCACAAAAAAAACCCGATAATTCAACAAGAATGAAAAGGTTCCAATTTTAATTATGAATTTCTAGGTGTTGTAATTGGATATGGCAGTTTCCTTGGGTTGTATTGATTGTTGGTGATTGTATTTCGTACACTGTTGTGGAATTTTATTGGAACCGTTTGTTTGTGACTTCACACATGATGTGAATGGTAACATTTATCAAGTGTGACAAGAGCTTAAAATTTACAAAACGAGCTGGAACTTTTGAGTGCACTCTTTTGAAGAATAAAAGAAACATAAACAAGAAAGTCCTGCGTGAACGCAAGAGGCATACCGCCCGCTGCATAGCCAACTTGTAAGGGGGGGCCTACTCAGCCTGACTTGTATAGGGGGGGTACTCAGCCTGACTTGTACATTGACTTGTATGGGGGGGGCT
>JBCAUG010311070.1:0-17458 GCA_038406175.1 Haplosyllis leylae | reverse complement strand
TCTCCATTCATTACAATGGTAAAATTTTAAAGAATCAGCGGAAGCGGAACAAAAAAACCCTGTCGCCAAGTACTGTCGATAGATCTTATACTCTTTAATCCTTTGAAAAAAATATCTGTATACATAACGTCACGACAATCAGATGGGCACTGCCTGTTTCAACGTATGTACAGCTGATCAACACACAATAAAATACTGTGTTTCAGGATTCTTTGTGACGTCACTGGCTTACCTCATCTGCTTTTGTTGCTGTATAATCCAGTTCTTGTAAGTGATCTTCTTGGTGAATATTTTCTTTCAATTTAATGGAAATTTACATTGAAGCGTTCATGGCAAGTACAGTCTGACTGTCCATATGCAATTACTCGAGACTAATTTTAAATTTCATACTTTTTTATTTCTAGTATCCGCAGAAATCGTGCCTTAGCTCAGAGTCATGGACAAAACATATTTGGACAAAATATTCACCTGCAGAAAAATGACACTTTGAAACGCAAGCTTCTTCGTAATTTTACGGACAGCTTGAAAAGGTTTAAGAAATCAAGGTAATTATAACTTGTTTTCCTCCTGGCATCTCCACAGACATTCCGTTGAGCGCAAAGACACAAAAGCCGATTACTTCATTAGTTTCATTAGAAATTATCAAAATCACTTTCCGTAACTTGCAGAGGGTCACTTCCACCATCTTTTGTGCAACAAGAAGGACTACCTACATCTTGCCCTATTTGTTTTGAAGAATATACTGGTAAATCAACTTTTCATATCTTGTTGTCATGTCTCGAGTATTGACATTGATTTAAAATCTTCTACACAATCCGTTCGAATAAGAAAGGGTGCAATTCCAAGAGTTAAATGGTTTGCGTTTTCCATTTCAGAAAATGTTGAAGAAATATTCATAGGCTTTATCAAGCCATGTAAACACTTTTACCATTTTGACTGCATTTGGCAGTGGCTTGAAAACAGAGGCAATTGTCCACTCTGCAGAGAGAAGGTAAAATATTTTGTTCCCCATAAAAATGTTTGCTCTCCAAAAACCATTTCGGTTCAATATTGCACAACAAAACGTATTTCTAAAAGGACTTTATTCGTGATCAAGTAATATTTCTCTTACGCTCGTTACAAAGGACCGATTGATATATAAATTAAATTTTTGCTCCATGTTTATGAACTTAAGTGCTTTCACACAAAACCCCACCCTTGCTATTCATCAAGATACATACAAAAACCACTAAGCAGCATGACGCTACATACATCTCAATTCATCTTTGAATCCTTAACATAAATTTCCATTTTAGGTCAAATTAAAAGAGGATGACATCAAGGGCATATCTCTACGTAATCTTCCAAAGTACTTGAAAGACAAAGGTATTACTGTATCTAAAGAAGATCATGTTGTCATCAATATAAAGTCGGACAGCGATTCTTCCGTGAGTGGTGAAACACAAAATGAGACACGCAACGAAGATCTTTCTACTTCGCATACAAATGCGGAGACTTCATGCTCAAATGGAACTGAAACTGGACATATTGCCACTGTAGAGGTTGAAAACAAATGCGGAACAGCAAGCGTGTCTTCCAGTGAAAACAATACCTTGGACTCTCAGAAGAGCAGTGGGTCTTCCGAGGTGTATGTCAAAAATACTCAAGCTTCAGTCCACTCACCACACCTTGAACGAGATACTTCTGAACCTTCCACTGCTCATGCTGATCAGGGAATCGATTCGATGAACTGTGATGTTCCATCAAGCTCTGCCGGAGCAGACGACCATGTGATAGCCACCAGAATTGAAATAAGATCAAATCAAGGAGTTGACAACATTGCCTTCCAAAACTCACAAACGGATCCAGTGTAGCGAACAGAAAAATTAAAATAAGGAATCTTAAGACAACCAAAAACGGCGATATTCTTCATGCTGGTTTTACTTCTCTCTAGGCTTACACTGGATGCTGCTGCATGTAATTCGAACTACCAAGAAACATTGTTACTCCCATCCTGTAGTATATATTTTCCCATACATAAGACTCTAAAATAAGTAGCACCATTGGTGCGTTCAGTTGGAAACCATCTCTTCACGCTTTTTGTCGGAAACTGTTTTGCAAACCCCAAGCGCTGCTGACATTCTACACGTATCTTTTCTGCCATCTTTATCTACGTGACCAAACCAGCTTAGTGGCCTTGAACACTAACCAGGCAACCGACTTCCATTGCATGCAAGCTCAGTTTTAAAAAGTATTTTACTATTTTTGTTAATAAAATGTGCAAATGGCATTTTCTTTTGTCAGTTTTTTCAAAACCACAGGGTGCTTATAACCCCGCAAAGGAAATCTGATTCATCTTATTACCGACCAACAAATTGCCATTCTTTTGGTCAAGACTTTATTATTATATTAACATATGAAAGGTAACAAAAATCATTGTCAAATTTCGGGATGCAGGCTAAACAATAGGTTGACATCCATCTCTGGGTCGGGTATTAATTACCCCGTCAGATTCGTCAGAGCAAACTATCCGGACTCTTGAACTGTTTCGTTACTTTCACTAAACCTTTTCTTACCAACTTGAATATGTTAAAAACATGGATAAAAGCATCGGTTATCTTTGGTAGAAACAGGAACGGTACTGCACCATATTAGCGTTTTGTATTTGCGTACCAAAATCCTCGGGTCTTTTGCTGAATCAGAATGAAATGTCAACTCAGCAAATTTGCAAAGTAATCAGAAACCCCATTTAAGACCACAGATTTAAGACCACGGATTTTATCAATGTTAACGTGGAATGGTAATTTTGCAATCAATTTTATATCCGTAGAATAAAGATATACAAATACGACGTGATAGGCATTATATCACAATCAATTACCGTAAAGACAACGTGACTTTTGTCACAAGTAGACTAAAGTAGTGTTGTATTTTTTTTTGCCAAAAAAATTCATTTATCCAAAACGTATCATCCTAGTCATGTCACGCACTATTTACCAAGCATACCAACACAACTAAACATCTTACAGAGGACAGACGAAGGAAGAAAATGATCTGAAATATCAAGGTTGCAAAGGCAAGTTCTTTTGGTTGGATTCCTGCTGGCCATGTGAATGAAAAAATTGTAAACTGGGTAGTTTTGTTTGAGGACCGTTGGCAAATTGCAACGACAATTTAACTATGCACTAAATCCATATCATAAGTTCATCCCTTTTCCTTTTTCTTCACTTCTAAAGCTAAAAACTTCATATTTACATTGCAGCAAGTGACCCGTCAGTATTTCTTCTGCAGGAAACTACATCATGTCCTATCAAATGCCTTTATTTCATTCCGTAACAAGTAGGTTTATGTAATAGTTTTACAACAAATCTAATACCAGTACATGCAGACCAATACGTGATGAACATTTTTGTTATTTTGATTCTCAACATCACTAATTCCCATTGTCTTTTATTTCATGGGTAGTGTTGGTTGTAGTAATACTGACCATAGTTATAGTTCTAGTCTGCTGCATTCTTAAATATTGGTACGTAAAAAGTTATTTGAATAAGACACCAAAACACAACGACAAACATCTCAATTAATTAAACATTTTTGGATGCCTCCCGTCCAAAGTCTGTCAATCTGATGGTTCTTTGGACGAGTTCACCCTATAAAGACATTTGTCCTTGCTGTCCTCACTATTTATATTTGCAGCCTGTATAAATTTAACAGTCAACACCCACTTGTTATTGGTGAGGAAAAGCGTCTGCAACACAATGATAAACTTAAAGATAAATTCATGCGCCAATTTAAAAACAGTATCAGGAAGTTCAAGAAAAGCAGGTAAGTAACTGCAAAACTCATATCTACGATTTTCAGAACCAAATATGCGAAATGTACATTGTCATTTATTTTCAACAGGCCAGATCTGAGTGATATTGTTCACGACGAGAGTCAATCCCAGTCGTGTGCCATCTGTTTTGAAGATTACGTTGGTGAGCGAGATATGACATGTACCGGTATCACCTAAATGACCTATTATTTAAGATACTGTTTGGCATAGCAAGACACTCAAATGAGCAATTTCTAGACAAAATTTGGTCACCAAAGCGCAAAACAAAACCTTTTTTTAAATAGTGGCCGTATTCAAGAAATAAAATTCTTCAACTTATCCTGCTATACTTTTTAGAATCGCCGCAAACAGTATTTTTAGGATATATAAAACTATGCAACCATTTTTATCACTTCAAGTGCATTTGGCAATGGTTGGAGAGAAACGAACACTGCCCTCTTTGCAGAGAAACGGTAACTTTATTTCTTAGTGTGTAAATTGTGCTTCAAAACTATGATGTCCCCTTTTTCGGATTACTGACCTTGCGTTGTTCGAATGCTTTCCAGGTTAAAATAGGTACATTTTTGTAAATAATCATAACAATGCTTTAACTTCCCTTAATTTTCAGGTTAAGTTGACTGAGAAAAACATTGTAGGTATTTCACTAAAGAATTTACCAACACATTTGAATGAACAAATGCCAGAAAAACAACAAGTTCATGAAAAGAGCAGCTCTGGAGCAAAGGACAATGGTGTGAAACCTGTGCATATGCCTCACAGTTCTGTTGGAACCACGACTTCTACAGAAAACAATTTTAATACTCACGAACCAGTTGAACCACATAAGCTGAGCAAATGTGCCTTCAGCGATGAATAGGCTATTGCCAAGTGTGTTAACTTTAATATTCATATCATTATTTGGAGCAAACTAATTTCTTGAAAACACAAATCTAACACACACATAATGAGCCAATTGAATAGCAAGTTGAGCTACGAAACATAACCTAATAAAGGAAAATAGGACAAAAGATTTCTATTAGCCTAATAAGACAAAGTACAGCATTCGATGAAAAATGGCATTTTTCTACATTAATTAAAGCTGTTGACTTCACTGCTATCGCAGTACACTCAATGTTGACTCTAGAGGAATCACTCCCAGTGCAGTTCAACTTTCAAGTTCTGATCAAAATCTTTTACGAATGGAAAATTGTTCCACAACTTTACACAAATACCAGCTGTTACATTTTTTTTTATTTCCCACCTTTATTTGATAAAAATAAAGTTATACAATTCAATAAAATAGCCACTGATTTTACATTCCATGTAAAAAGGGTTTATTTATCCATTAATAATGCATTAAAATTATCACAGACCACACTTTTGTACGTATGCTACGAAGTTGAAATCACCGAGAACGTCAACAAATGATGAATTTGGGGTTGCCACACTCTGATAAGAATAAAAATTCGTGTTTTACATGGGCCCTTCTGTTTCCCCCAAGTTTTTACAGCTTAAAATGACATATTCCACCACACAGTAGAGGTGCACACTACCAGCAACATGGTGGAATAATCTTCATGCCATGACGGGATGTCCCTCAACTGAAAATTTTCTACAAAAGCCAAAAGTTTGTGGTAGCATCTTACCACAAACCATTTTACAACTACTCAATTTTTTTGTGTATAAGGTAAATTTCCTGTGCTTTTCGGTGAATTCCCTGTCTGGAAAAAATGTCACTTTCCCTGTTCTCTGTGTCGTGTTGCATAACATATCAATGAATTATTTTTGTTTTTTAAAGTTTAGTACAAATGAATAGTTCATAAATTCCGTTCTGCATTCAAGAAAAATAATTGCTAACACACTTGAGGATTTCTGGACATTATTTTGGTACAATTCAATAGATCTATTTTTTAAAAACCTTTAGACAAAACATATCAATTTTCTTAAATTGTATGGATAAGCCCAATTCTTAACAAGTTTTCTGAAATTGTATGGATAAACCCAATTCGTAACAAACAGAAATGATAACCCTTCAAATGAACACAAATTGACTAAAAAATCAAATGTAATCCCTCATTTCAAATTACAATTTTTACCTGCCTGCAGGTTTTATCAGCTTGACTCTTCACTACTGTCTTCTGGTACTTCATTATTTGTTACTGTAGTTTGAGAAAGGCCACTTATGGAAGGCGTACGCATACGTTGGAGTCTCATGGTGTTAGAACCAGGTGGAAATACAGAAAGTGATTCCTGAGCGGTAGGCCAGCTATTGAAATTACTTTGGTCTTGATACCATTTAACTGAAACGAAATAATCAAATTCGTCTCAGAAATACGCGTAACATCTATTGGCTCAACACAATACGTTTGGCACAGGGTCCATACCAAACATGCATTTTGAACTTACCAGTTCTGTCGATGCCTTCTTTCCAATCGACTTTCGGGAACCAACCTAAGCTTTTTAGTTTGCTAGAATCCATCGGATATCGCTGATCAGGGTAAGGTCTATCTACCGTGTAATCCAACCACTCCTGTACTTGCTCCTCAGTTCTGTCACCCTTAATCTAAAATTGAAGTGTTCAGTTGAGGCAATAATTCCTTAATATTGAACTCAAAAACTAACCGTATACCTAAAACTAGTCCACTTATCAATAACGAGTAGAAGTAGACCTGGGACTAGTGAAACTTGAGAATTACTAGTCCCGTTTGACTGAAGCATATTTTGATGCTTCTGTTAAAACAATAATGCTTACCAGCATTGTGTTGTTGCGCCCTATCTGATTCTATGATTTAGCTGCCTAGAAGGACACATAACTAAATAGATAGGTACATAGCTAACTAGACAGATGGCTAGCTAGATAGGTAGCTAGTTGATAGTAATAAAATATAAGATATAAAATAAACAAGTTGCTGAGAATGGTCTGAAACACATTTTGGTTTAGGAATTTTTTAAAATCAGATGAAATTTTGAAAATTATAATTTTTTTTGCAACTGTCTACACACAGATAGACAAAGAACCTACCCACCAGACGGACGGACGGACAGACACCATAGTGACCAGTTAAGTCGCTCCGCTCTTTAGATGGCGCGACTAAAAGTCTTGACTCTCTTCACACGGCTTAACTTGGTCACAAATCATTTTCAAGCATCACTCAGTTTTTACCACAGTTTCATTCAGCTTTCATGCTGTTACATGCCTGTGTGCATCTTATATCTGATTACTTTGAGAACATTGTTTTTACTTTATTTAAAAGAAATAAGAAAATAATGCGAACGAGCAAGTGCTACTTCATTTTATTTTGCTTGTGACAGCAGGAGTAAAATTCCTTCAGAACTTGTGACTTTTAAGGGTTACTGGTCCTGTTTGATTAGTGAGATTTATGTGTTAAATCAATTTATTGTTACTTTATCTAGGTGCGCAAAAATATATGTTATAATCAGGAGTCTCCTGAAACAATACCTTTTTTATCAAGTATTTCGCCAAGTCAAGAACTGAGATCTCGAAGTCGGTCCCTATATTGTATATTTCACCAGGTTCGCCTTTTTGAAGAATAACGTCAAAAGCTTCAGCAATATCCCAAGCATACACAAAATTTCTAATGGCGCTTCCTTCGCCATATATGCAACTGCAAACAAGCAAAATATGAAACACCATTCGTGCGCCGCGTCGAAGACAAAGTAAACTGACTTTGTACAAATGTTCCACATAAAATACTATTTCCTAAATGTCTGTCCTTACCATTTTCTATCTCTGTCCAGCAAAGATATAAATTTCGGGATAACCTACCAAAAATGAAAACAACAGTTACTTTTTTTACCTGACACCACTTTTGTCCGTATAAGTTAAACAACTAAATGCAGATTCCTTAAAAAGGAGGATCACTATGCAAACAGAACACACTTTTTATCCCTCCCCCTTGTTGTTTCAGTCCACCTACGTATTAAAAATGCATGTATTTCTTTCTGCATCTTTTACACCGTTATAACTCACATCAAACAGTATTACGTACCTTTTCTGGATATTGATGAGGTCCATAGACGTTGTTCGCGCGCGTGATAATGACTGGAAACTGTAAAATATAACAATTCAAGGAAACAAAGAAAACATACAGACATAATTGTAATTGTGTAACTGAAGGATTACAAATCATTTTCACTCGGCATTCGACTTTTTATCGCGCGAACATTTTCCACTGTCTGTGGAGTCTTTATCATTTGAGTTTGGTTTCCACACTCCAGTATTATTATCGACCACGTGCGTGAAGGTGAAGGCAGTTTTCCCCAACCATGTAGATAGGGAACCAGCCCCCCCCCAAAAAAAAGGTAAAAAAGGAAGTGCCGTCACATCCTCCCCTGCCCCTCTAGCTAGGTTTTGGTCTAGCAGATCACCAAGTCAAAATGATCAGTAAGGAAAAACGAAAATTAGGGACGAGGGCCGTGGTCGGTATTGCCTCGTAATATCAATGGGAGGTTATTTTGTACCGCATTCCTTCATTAAAAAGTGTTGAAAAGATATTAATACCCTGAATGACTGCCAGTATGACATGACTATACATTCTGCTGCTGCTTTACTTGCCGCATACGGGTTTGTAGGATGAAGTCGAGAACTCTCAACAAGCGCCTACAATGGTTCATAATTTCACAATTACCACAAATCGCGATCAACACTCCAAGATCAACATGTTTCTTTTGGAATATATGCATTTTACAATAAAAATTATTTAAAGTTTAGTTCTTTCTTGAAGACCCTTAGTTCTTTCTTGAAGACCACATAATAAATTATCCAAGAAGTTAAAAGCAACCTTCAGGATAAAAGTGAACGCTTTAATCGAACTTGTGAATGATTCAGTTAAATTTAAACATGGGGTTTGAAAAGAAATAAACTCCTTTGAACGTTTACGAAATGAGCAGATATATTGAAGGAAAGAGGAAAAATACAAGCGTACTTCTTTACTATCTCCACCGTAAACCTCATCAGTGCTGACATGAATGAAGCTTTTGACACCGGCTTCGTAAGCAGCGTTCAGTATCACATGTGTGCCATACACATTTGTCTTTGTGAACCCCAGCGAACTCCAGAAGGAACGATCTGAAAGAATATACTTCACTGGAAAACTTACCTCATCCTCACAAATACCATTTATAATTTAAAATAACAAATTTTACAAGAATTTCTGAAAATATTTTATTCCATTTATTCCTTGTGCCCCATAACTTTTTGCATCACTCGATTATTGCGAATTTTATGTCAATATTTGCGGAGAGCGAAGCCAACTGTGAACTTTCCTTTTCGTCTTTGTATTTATTCACATTATTGCCATCATCGCCATAACAGTCAAGCTTTTGATGCCACTGAATGTACCCTGGAAGAAAGTACCCATGAAACGTACTCACCCACATGAGTTTGTGCGGCAAAGTGAAATACAGTGTCTATTCGCTCTTCTTGAAAGATGTATCTCATAAAATCTGGCTCGCAAATATCGCCCTTAAAAAGTACAAAAAAGATTCTGGTGTTGAACAAAATCGAATTCGGCTCAATTCTTGCTATTAATATTTCCATGAATTACACATTTTGTAATGCGTTGATATCAATCACCGTTAATTACTTAAGGTGAAGGAAAAGCCAGTGGCCACTCGCTGAAGTTTTCAATTGTCTATTTGTGAGATGCGAATACCTGAATAAACTTATAATTTTTCTTGCTTCTAATTTTCCTCAAGTTCTTAGTACTTGCGCAGTAATCAAGCTGAAAGTAGAAGATATGAAAACTGTCTCCACATCTGAATCATAATTGTGTTCACAACACATATTTACTCTCGGCAGCCACAGTGGGGGAATGCGCATCATCCTCATTTCATGCAATATCGGAGTTTGACCAGTGGTAATATGTGCCCCAGTCAGTCTCTTTGTGGCAACTGGCTAATTTGAAGCTCAAAGCTATCAGCACAGTGTGTAATACCAAAGTGAATGAGTTTGGGTTTGGAAGCGCAAAATAATCTGCAATCATATGACATCCCCATGACCCAAAATGAAAGAAAAAAATATTTCAGGAAACACAGTCAATATTTATTATCAAGACACAAAAATTGCTCTTTTGATAAAACAAGAAAGCCTTACACATTGATAATAAACATTCATGGAGAGGGGATTATTCATGAAACCACGTGCATTTAAAATACATCAAAACAGCGTCAAACATGAGCAATGTTTTATTATGCGTACATGTGTACAGCTACACTGAACAGCTGAATCCATGAAATTGGCTTATTTGCTCAAGAAGAATGAAAAACCATCATATTTTACACTAATCTCTGATTTTCGACATTTATTATCAACCACCTTCTGAAAAAGTTATTCGTAAATCATAGCGTTTTCTTCGTTTTCAACACTGAAATGATTTTTGACTGTCCTGTTGCCGTGAACATGCAAAAATACACAAATAATTGTACCGATGTCATTGCGATAAGTATTTATCTTTAGGAATACATCTGACTTTGTCACATGAAATACTGTTTCAACCTCCCCTCAAATTAGAGATTCCTGCATGGCCATCTGAGTTTGACTTGAGTATTCTTCTTGGTGTAAATAAATCGATGTAAACATTATAAAAATAGCACAGCGTTAAACTGCACGAATCGATGACAAATAAATGTAGCAGATTCAACACCACACGATTTCCTTTGGTTTTCACTTTCACAGAAAATCAGGTACCTCATGCAGTCA
The DNA here is from genome assembly GCA_038406175.1 of Haplosyllis leylae. Taxonomy (NCBI): domain Eukaryota; kingdom Metazoa; phylum Annelida; class Polychaeta; order Phyllodocida; family Syllidae; genus Haplosyllis; species Haplosyllis leylae. The sequence goes on along the minus strand of JBCAUG010311070.1, from coordinate 6,944 downwards.
TGAAATGGCTTGGGGAAAGTTTACGATCTTCTGTGCGGGTCATAGGTTTTTTCCTTTCTCACCTTCGGAATAGTTTTGGAAGTCTTGGCTGGTGCTATTAATTTTTCAACTAACCAGTCATCCTCAGGTAGCCACTCTTCATCTGTCTTAAACTGTTCCACGTTTGTTTCTTCAAATTCGCTGTTTAAGTTTATATTTTTTGTAGCATGCTTTGCTCTGTAATGTTTCCTGTGAGTGGCACTGCGAGATTCTTTCTGTTGAGCAGATGTATAACTCCCTGGCCTTTGTGGATGATGATGCCTGCGATCTTTGTCTATGCTTTGATCACTTCCCTTAGGGGAGAGGTATAACTGCTCAGATTTGATGGATACAGTTGCGTTACCTGCGAGCGGTCGAAGCGTATTCTTCTTAGCCCTCGGTATTTCGCTGGAATTCACGAAACGGTCTGATTTGTTTGTTTTAGTGTGTCGATTTTCATTTTTATTCATTTTGATTGCCTTCCATTTCCAACTCCTTTCAAAATTCCTGGACTGAAGTGCGACCGGCATGTTGGAAATGATAGGTTCTTTATCGTTGCCCCTGGACTCCAAATCGCGAGCTGGTAACTGTGAAAAGAAATGACATGACGGATTGGATTAACAATGAAACAAAGGAAGATGCCACTTGCATTTTATGCGCTCTTGTCTGTTTCTTCGTGTCTTGTAGAAACAAGAAAAATGTTTTGTCTATTGTTGTTGGTTGGTTGGTATTTATCAAAACACCAAGTACAAAATTCATCTTTAATAATTGCTAGTTCCGTGCTTGTGGCACAAAAATGGAAATATACCTGTGGTTCAGAATCCTCAAGAGCAGCCAATTCACTATCACTTATTTGCTTCTGTAGACTGTTTTGTATTTTTTCTGTCCAAATTTTGTTTTCAGAATCAAGTTTTAGACGCCGCAGTCTGTGTCCAGATTGATGCACGTTCAATGGCACAAAGTTTTTTTGCAGCCGAGTCGTCAACTGAAAATGCAAGAGGTTCAAGAATTCTGAAATTCCCTGACCTTTCCAGTATTATTGACATTTCCCTGATTTTTTTTTCAGGGCTTAAAGCAAAAATTTGATATATGTATTGCGACAAGGCAAAATTTGGCGATTTATTGAGATATTACCCTTTCCCTACTACTCTGTCATGATTGACACTCTTCAGAATATGGAATTCAAATATGTGTATAGATACATATTACAGCTGCTTTGTGAAATAATTTATTTTCTTTTTCTCAACGAACCCAAAAAATCCTGGACTTTGTGGTAATTTTCAAAAATGTCCACAGATCTCCGCGACTGAAAAAATACATTTCCATTTTCCAAGTCCAGCGCTATAGTGCTAGTTGTGGGAAACCTGAATTATCATTTTTAATTAAAAATCTAATTGTAAATGTTAATTTCCCTGCATGCTTCTGATTTGGTTTCGTGCACATTCTTTCTGAACTTCATGATCATGAAGTGATTGGCAGGAGCAATTTGTATCAATTCATTGCTTTTAAAATTGCTTGTCGAATAAACAAAGTATTATTTCACATAGCCAGGAGTTATTGATTCCAATTCAGATGTCAAAAAGTCAGACAGAGTTCACAACTGTGTCCCTGTTTTGTTTTCTCTAGCATCACTTACACTAATTTTACTTTCTTTCCATTCAGTTTGTGCACGCAAAACACGGCACTTCATTGATTATATTAATCAATTCAACCATCAACTGTCTTTCGATTTATCTTACAGCTATTTCAAGAATCAACTTACGTCATAGCCACAAATTAATCCTCGTATTACTTTCCTGTTACACAACTATTTTTCAAACAATGAAGTTATTCCCAAGTGTTACACCACTCACCCAATCAAATCTGATAATGAGATCTAACATCCTTAAAGTAAGGTTAGGAAATTCACTTTTCAGGAAAAAAATCTTGTTCCCTTGAAGACATTCTTCCACCCACCAACAGATAAAATTAACGGGAGCAAGAATTAAAATTGTCTATTTTTCTCAGTTAAAAAGACTGTAGAATTATACTTCAGAGATTTTGAGTAGGTATTGACATACCTGATACTGCTGGTGAACAAAAATGAACATAATCATGGCGTGCAATGAAAGCAATGCTGTCAAAAGGCTGATTAGGCCACGACATTTTTTGCTATCAAACGCCAACATGAAAATGATTTTTAGTCGTTTTCGGTTGAGTCTTCTAACATTAACATCCATCGAGGGACTACTTCCTCACAATTCTTTCATAATTTTGTTTGAATGAAGCCTTTTTCTGGAAGAAAATGTATAAATTTACAAATTGATTATTCTATAACATTGCATTAAATGATAACTTGACAGTAATAATTTGTCAACATAAAATATATAACCTGAGTTTTCATTACATTTGAAAAAAAATAAACATTTCATACATAATTCTGAGGAAGGTTAATTATCGATATAGCAGGTATCAAGAAATGACACTTTCCTAAATGTACTTTATTCTATCAAAAATGTTCTGGAATGTTCCTCACCTTTTAGTCCTTGCAGTGCATTCTGACAGGTTTTGAATGAAAATGTGTGGGACCCGTTCGTTTTGTTTCCGTAATCTGTGCCAATTGTCCACCTTTACAACAACAAAATCCGTGTGTGTCCTTCTCGGGTTTAAACGCTTTGCGAACTCACGCAGCGGGTACTCCGCACCAGACCGACTGATTAACCGAGCAGTCAGACGGAAAATGAAGAAATGCTAACCGCAGTAGTTGTTTTACTCGGGTGCACTTCCACGATTGCACAGTGACGTTTCGGGTTTCGTCTACAGCATTGATTGACTGCGTCTGGTACTTTCAAAAATTGATTCCATTCCTGATCAGAGAGCAGGGTTCAGTAACCTTACACTTGCAGTGTTTCCAATCTTTTCGCTTGTCATGTGTTATTAACAATAATCACCTCTCCTCTTAATTCACGCTGAACAAACAAACTTGCATCAGTTCAACTTTGCCCCTTTAATAAATGTACTTATCCCCGATTATCGAATTGGTGAAACCGATAAAATTCAGCAACTGAATCAATTGTAAATACTTCTACAATTCAATGTTTACAAATCCCGTCAATCAAACTAGTGCGAGTTGTACAAAATAATTCCCGGAATAATTCAGAGTTTGCTCAATTGAACAGTTTGTTTTTCCTGACTTCCATGGAAACGACAATAAAATAAATTTGATCACATTAATTATTAACCAATGAAAAAGTCAATTAGGAAAATTTCGACAGTTCAATCATTGAACACCTGTCGCCAAAAAGATCGAACCAAACAATCCTATTTTTCAATATTTGAAGTCAATATTTAGAACCAACTACGAATATACCTCACGTGGGCGCATCTCCTTTTGTCATGGTGCTGACAGTGCCAGACGTGGAATGCAGGACCTTCCGATTTTATTTTCTAGGAAAGAGGTGTGGTACTTGGCATTGCACAATGCACTCATCAGTTCATTAGATACAGTGTGACACAAAGGCAGTAAACATTCACATGCCGCATTCACGCAGCAAACTGTTTTTGTCTAAAGTCATATACTGATGATGCTCCGATGCCAATTTGAAACAATGCACAACCGGTTGCATCACTTTCGAGTCAGTAACCCTTTCTGTACATGCATGTCACTTTCGAAGTCAGGTTTATCACTGGTCCTGCAACTGAGAAAAACCCATAAGATTTCCTCGGTTATGAACAGGACCACAAGCCACGTATCTTCCAAGTCTACATGTGAATAGGCAAGAGATGTCATTCACATTGATGTGGAATTCAATTACCTTTTGAAACGAAAGAAATATACATCACTTGTGAAAATAATAATTTTTGTCTACTACTTCTCCACAAACTCTGGAAGCTCGAAAACAGGCCAATTTTTCAAAACCAAAGAACTACTGGCTACCTAGAAATCTGAAAAATCTGCAGGAAGTCAGGCATTCACAGTGAAATTTCTACTTCAAGTTCCATTATACTTGTATCTGTTGAAATATTTTGGTTGAAACGTCAGCAGAAATCCCATCATGACACAAGCTATGTCTAGACTAGAACAAGTGAAGGTTGATTTCAGCAAGAGTACTTTGTCAATTGGATTTAACGTAATATTGATTATACCCGATGCTTATTAGACAGAAAAAAGGAACAAACCCCAACAAAATCTTGACTTTGCTAAATTCATTTACATCACACTATTACATCAACAAACGAGCTGATAAAACAATCCCAGAACCAGCGCTCCGATCTCATTTCATTGCAACTAACTTTACTGAAGAAATGTTTGTAATTACTGTTAATTACCCCGAACCGCCAAGAAACATCTAGATTTGAAACTGAAAGCAGCAGTTGTCCCAAACAGCATTCATTTAATTGAAAAAATTAGGAAAAAATCTAGAGTATATGTCAGTCCGCATTAAAAGGGTTACACATATCTCCACGCAAGTAAAAAATTTTCACAAATAAAATACGCTGTCTGCCAGAGGGTCTCAATATGAGCTGTCAATGAACGTGGAATAGTTTTTCGACTCCTTACATTTCTTTCTCACGTCACCCGTACACTTTTTGCGCATCATGCCATGTGTAAGATGTGGACTTATTTCTGAGTACACTACGGCTAACCTTGCTCATCTGGTCTAGACTACACAGTGCAACAGTGTACAAACGGTTTCGAACGGTTTTTCAGCAGAAAGTATTTTGACTGTAACGACCGTTCGGCTTCAGACATCTGTGGTTTTACCAATTTTTACCTAAGCATCTTCAGAATCAAGATGGTTGGCTTATTGTGATGGAGAATGTAAACAATTAATTGCATATCTTGGCGGGACTGGGGCTTTTTTGACATGAGCAAGTACTCAGGGGCAAAGTATCCTAGGCAAGAGCACGTTGGGTCCTGTCATCTTTGATTTCAGGTTTATCATTAACCTCTCCCCACCCCGACCCCAACTTAAAGTATCCTGGCCTGTTTTGTCCCGTTTACTTCATATTCTGCAGGGCATTTTGAACCCCATGTCTGGGGTGTCTCGTTCATTATTTAATTAATCCAAAATAATTTTTGGGTATCGCTTCATTCAGTATCATTTCCTAGGTGTAATTGCGAAATGCCTCATGATCAACATTTCTATGATATCATATCTTCATTAACAGCGGATCCTGGGGTGGGGCTGAGTGAGACATACCACCCTTGTGGGTCCCCTAAAATAGGTAAAGATGGCCACCTTAGGCAACTATTTAGGTTTTTATGTTTGATGGTCTGCATCCAGTGTTTAATAAAACAAAATAAAAAGTGATCAGATGATGTACTTTTCGTTCCATTCGGCAATGTCAGCATGTTATGATGGCTGATTGTGGAGCGGGGACCGTCAAAGAAATCCCGGATCCGCCCTTGATACTACTGGTTCTAATAACTTGATTGACAAGAAAACAACAAGAAGCCAGCGGTCTGATGTCATTATAACTTTCAAAACTCATTTTGAAAGGAAAATTATCAATAATGTTGGAATTCTTCTGAAATATCCAGAAGGATGTAGGTTGGGTGAATGAAATCAAATAGGGTGATTGTTTGGTTGTCATTTTCGAAAAATACAAAGAATACACACCAAAGATTCTGAATACAAGAATGCTTATCAGCATTGTGGCACGCTCTATCTGATTCTATGATTTAGCTGGTTAGATAGATACGTAGCTAGATACCTAAATAGATAGGTACAAACACTGTTCCAAATAAGAATCCAAGGCCACTAGTCAAACTGGACGACCAAACACATTTTTTAACTTGCCGGGATAACATTTCAACTTGCCCAGACAAAATAATTTAAAATATGAACATTTTTATGCCTCATTTATTAGCACTGAATTATTCAAATACACTACTTAACAGAAAGCAATGAATGAAATCTATACAGATATCCTTATAATGATTTAAATAATAACTCGTTTCAGCAAAATAGCACTGGATTGAAAACAAGCAAGCAAACAAACAAACAGACACCATACTGAGAAGATAAGTTGCTCTGCTCAGCTTCAGCAGCAGGAGCGACTAAAAATACCATTGAATTATTGGTCGTCCATCCAGATGACTAAACCCTGAATTTAGGTTGTCCGGAAGCTAAATTTGGTTGTCATTGACGACCGGACGACTGTTATTTGGAACACTGTACATAGCTATCTAGACAAATGGCTAGTTAGATATGTAGCTGGTTGACAGATGGATACTTTGATATCTCAAAAGCTAAATAGATAAGACTGGATTAATAGATAGTCAGGTAGCCAGATGGATAGCTAGATAGCTAGTTGGATAGAGATAGCATCTAGCTAGCTAAATAGACATCCAGCTGGAGAGAGACAGATAGATATAGCTAGACAGATAGTTGTTTAGATAGATAAATTGACATGATGACCATGAGTTACTTAGAATCTCATGAAACAGGTTTGGCTTAAATACTCTACAAATTGGATGAATTTTGAAATCTGAATTTTAAACAAGTGAGATAAAGAGATGAAGAGTGAGATGAAGAGATGGGAAAAAAATTTTCCAGTCCAAACATATATCAAGCCAAATCTGGTGTGAATTCTGTGACATGGTCAAAAAGTTGACTCTAAACTTCAAACTCAACTCTTGACTCAAACTTGAGAAATTTTCCAAAATTTTGAAATGCTAAATCCAAATATAAAGGAATTTTAAAATTGAAACCACATGTCTAACTATATGTCTATCTAACATATTTCAGGAGTTATGGCCATTTTAAAATTGTAAAATATATAGAAATATACTGAAAAGTCAGTGTTAAAATGGCTATAACTTCTTAGAAAATGTAGACATAAGCTTAAAAGTTGGCTAAGAGATGCTTCAGTTGATTCTCTGAAATGATGAGATGAAGAGATGACAAGATGAAGAGGTGGAAAAAAAATGTTCTGGTTCA
>JBCAUG010310959.1:0-17459 GCA_038406175.1 Haplosyllis leylae | reverse complement strand
GAATTATGAAGTTACGTAAGTTAAAGATCAAAAAGTAACGCGTGTAAATTATTATCCTTGTCCAAACTTCGAAATCAAAAGATATTTAACAAACAGTTTAGAATTCTTTTTTCTTTTTTTCAAATTTTTTTTGTAGGACACGAGTTCTTTTCGTGGGGCCACTTATATCCCTGTTTTGGACTTCTGGTGATGTCTGCCCTCGGTTTCAAAGCCAGGGTGGATGTCTCACTTGCACGCTTTCTTGCCTGCGAGCTAGTCCTCAGATTCACCTCTGGTGCGACACCTGCTGACTGTATAGAGGTCACATGGCAGCCGAGCCTTTTTGATCCACGTACCTGCAGACATGTCCTAACTTCTTACCCTGTAAAAGTTTTCACATTGCTGCAACACTTGTGTTTCCGAATTGAATTCTATGTGGAGTATAGAATCTGTAGAATTTGTGGAATACTATTTTTGGTCATTTCTATTTTTAAAATTACTAAAAATAGTAATTTACAAATTCTGGAGATACCATGGAATTCAATTCGGAAAAACTCGACTTGCTGCATTGGATGTTACATTCTATTTGTAGAAGGGAGAATGATAAACCTGGAATGTGTCATCGGTTTAGCACCAGGGATGACTCTGTCTCCAATAAAACTTTATATCCTATCTGTATTCTTGATACTGTTAGTTATCAAATAAAGATAATGAAATTCTTTAATTAGATTTTTATTTACCTTTTTACTTCTCCGCCGGCAAGTACGCTATTCGCGAGTAAAGAAGAGACTGAGAAAGCAGATAAAATCGGCATAATTGTCATTGTGCATGATGAGAGCACGCTTCGGGGTTATTCGGCAAAAATCACTGATGGAATCCCTGTCCACAGCAATCGAGTCTTCCCTAAATATAATAGAAATTCACCATATTGAATGAATTCAGGAAATCTGTCAAAATTAATGAATGGAGGAATATTCATTCACTTGCAGGAACATTTTGTTGGCTTCGAATCTTGATAATTAAAGATCAAATATTAGAAGGAACAAACCAAAACACTTACCTTTAAAAAAAACTGAAACAAGACCTGCAATCTCAAGTTAAAGTCTGATAAAGAGAAGAAACTTGAAATGGACAACTCTTAACCTGATCTGTACTTTTAGCTTATCATAACTGCTTAGTTACTTTAAAGCAAGTGCATTAGACAGTAAACACTACTTGCTGTCAGTGAAGTATTTGTCCAATTTAATTAATCAGACAAATTAACCTTATTTCAAAACCAACATACCTGCAGTCACATAGGCCTTCAGTGAAGGTTTCTTTCTTTCATTGTGGAAGTCCCTTGTGACGGTGTGTCCGACTGGTAGCACATCGTTTCTCATGGAGAGGACAATAACGTTGCTGAATTCCATTCCTTCTTCCACGACGATTATTCCATAATGAAGACTGGAGACGTTTTCGTAGTGAAACCCAATGAAGTCTGTACCGCGGACGTTTATTCTTTCCGCCTGTGGAATTGTGTGGCTCTACAAAGGAAGATGTTTATCGCTAATCTTAAGTGCAACCAACCCAGCATCACAGCGAAATCAATTACACTGTCACTAGTCCGTAAACAGTTTCATAATATGGAGATAAAATTAACCAGATCAGTCAAATATAAACTGAAACTATTTTTTTGTATTTTCCACTCACTGTTATCTCTTTTGTGTATGACTGGTGACTGATAATCAGTAGATTGTGAGTTTTATTAGTGTTTTTTATATTTTGAAAAGAAAAGTCTATTCTCATAAGTCCAATTTTAAATTCAAAACAGGAAAATAGTCGTGAACATTTGAGTTTTTCACGATAGGCGTTTCTGTCAGATTATCTGACAGATATTGCACAGGGAAGAGCAAAAATTATCGTCAAAAATTGCCCCCCAGTGGGGTTTGAAACCAGGACCTCCAGATCCTGAGACCAATGCTCTACCCCTGAGCTAGGGAGGAATCTATTGGGCAGAAGATTTCTGAAGTGAGCTTTGTTTCATGCACCACTTCACATGTTGGACTTCGTTCATTTCTAGAATCAATAGAGCATGACTTTATAAAGGCCATGAAGATTCAGACTGGCAACTGAATGTTGACTTAGCTCAGTTGGTAAGCCATTGGCCTGATGTCCAATTTAATCAATTTTCCAACCATTTTTCGCTTTCCCAATGCCACACATAGCAATAGAGATTGAACTAGGGAGGAATCTGTTGGGCAGGAGATTTCTGAAGTGAGCTTTGTTTCATGCACCACTTCACATGTTGGACTTTGTTCATTTCTAGAATCAATAGAGCATGACTTTATAAATGCCATGAAGAGTCAGGTTCACAACTGAATGTTGACTTAGCTCTGGGGTAGAGCATTGGTCTCAGGATCTGGAGGTCCTGGTTTCAAACCCCACTGGGGGCATTTTTTGACAAATTTCTTTTTACTCTTCCCTGTGCAAAGATCTGACAGAAATGCCTGACGTGAAAAACTCAATCATTCCTGCATTTAACCTGCTATATCTTATGTTGGAGACCAGCATGCTATCTCTGCAGCAGGAGGTCACAGTTAACAGAGGGCTACTTTAAATTGACCCCAATTCATGCTTCAGATATTTATGAGATTCCCTGAATTCATTGAATTCAATGAAAGTTCTGTTCCATTTAGGAAAAACTTTATTATGATGAATTGAATCCACAACTGATTCGAAGTCATCCAAATCGTTGTAACCAAACAAAATGACTGACTTTTGGCAGTCTACCTGGGCTCCCATCCTGGTAATGTTGACTCTATTTTTCCCAATGAGTGCGTAATTTCTCGGTCCCGTCTCCCTCCACACTGCCAGGTACACTATGACCCCTCTTCCCCAAGGATACTTTGCGAAAAAGTCCCACTTGAAGATTTCTCCATCGCACCTGTAGCAAAGAAAATTTCTTTTTCAATAACCCTTGGGGTTGGATGTCAATCCAAGGAATACTGATGAGTTTTACCTTTATGGAAGTTTGTGGTCCGAAGAGGTTTAGATACATATCACTTTTACGTGGCATGAGACGTGAAATTTTCCATTGGCATAATACAAATCTAGGCTCATCTTCCTTTTGTCACAGCATCGTGATTTCATGTCTTCCAAAGGCTTGTTGTGACAAATTTCAGTCTATATATAGAGAAAAAGTCACTACAAGCACTCTTGTAAAGGATTTCTGGTAAATGTTTCTCTATATAGAGAAAATTGATATTTGTAGTGTAGTGGCTTTTGTAGTGACTACTATGGGAAAACCCTCTATTTTTTTAGGGAGTGACAACACAAAATGGGCAAAAATTCCAGTTGTAGTGACAAAATCTCACTACAGCACTATAACAAAGTCACTACAAGACTTTTAGTAACCAGGACCACTCCTGTAGTAACATTATACAGAAGTTTAGGTGTTTTTCTTGCAAGGAAAAGCCCCATACTTCACAAAAAGTTGCTGTGACAAAAGGAAGATGTTCCCAAATCTTCACCTCACCAACTTGTGGCTTAACCTCGCTGTCATGTTATTCCTACATAAGAAAAATCTGACATTTCTGGCATTTTTGTACAACATTGACATCAAAGGGGTTTCAAAATCAGCAAAAGATAAAGTTTCCTCCAGTGGGAATAAAACTCACAATACAAACTATCTGTAGATTAGAAGTCAGATGCCTATTCCATTCTGCCATCCGGACATGTTTTTAACAGAAGATCATTAAACATAACTTTGTTTCATGCTCCAGTTCAAGTATTGGACTTGGACTTCTAGATTCAATAGAGCATGACTTTGTAAGGGTCTGAAAATCTGAGACTGGCAAGGAATGACAGATTACCCCAATGAGTAAGGCAGTGATGATTAGCATTGTGAGTTTGATTCCCACTGAAGCCAACTTTATTTTTTGCTGAAACTTTAAAGCCCTGTTGTCAGTTTTGTACAAAAATGCCAGAAATGTCAGACTTGTATTATTTAGGAAAAAGTCGAATGAGCTGTACAAGTGTACCCAAACGTGTAGTTCCGGAACATATGGGCTCGTGGATCTGTGATGTGGGCAGCCGGCATTGTCCACGTAGAATCCGTTTCCGTGGCACATCTCACTTCTTCCATCATAGAAACTTCAAGGGATAAACGAGATAGTTTAAACTTCATGGAAAAAATTAACTTAACCATTGATAGATAGAATGATAGTCACCTAGTCAGTAATTGCACTCGATTGCCGTGACTTTATTTGACTATTGAAACATTTGAAATACCTCCCATTGTCCACGTACACAGACTATTCACACATCACGCGGTAAAATAAGTAAAAGATAAAAGTTAAACAATACCTGATGCCGAATCAGATAAAATCCACACCAATATCACAATTTGCATTGCGGAATTCCAGTTAAAAGCAGCCTGTGCAATGAAATGTTCAGTAAAATATGAAGAATATTGCACTTGATTTTCCGTTCGATCGATTTCGATAGTAAAGGAGTTTTTCGTCGACCATCGAATCGTTTGAAAAATGCGTTTCCATTGTTCGAGATTCAAAACAGAATCACAAACAAAACCAACAACAAATAATTTCAAAGTAAAAAAAAGAGGTCTTTTACATTTCGAAATGAACTGATATTTTTTGCAGATCACCTGATCTGTGAAATGCGTCAATTTGACAAAAGACTCGGTCCTGAGGGGAAGGGGATAGGGTATTCAGTACAGTGGGGTATTCGGTACGCTGGGGTATTTGGTATTCTGGGGTATTCGGTAACCAGGTTATTTGGTACACTGGGGTATTCAGTACACTGGGGTATTCAGTACGCTGGGATATTCGGTATGCTGGGGTATTCGGTACACTGGGGTATTCGGTACAGTGGGGTATTGGGGACACTGGGGTATTCGGTATGCTGGGGTATTCGGTACAGTGGGGTATTCGGAACACTGGGGTATTTGGTACATTGGGGTATTCAGTACACTGGGGTATTTGGTACACTGGGGTATTCAGTACACTGGGGTATTCGGTACACTGGGGTATTCAGTACACTGGGGTATTTGGTACATTGGGGTATTCAGTACACTGGGGTATTCGGTACACTTGGGTATTCGGTACACTGATATCCAGGTTTTCCCATTTGTTTGTTGTTATGTTTCTCGTAATATTTGTTGTCGTTTTCCGTCATTGAAATAATACCTGTACGCAATGAACTACAGTAAAGAAAGCCCCTTACAATTGGTAATACTTTGCTACCAGGATTACCTTTTGTATCACTATTAAATAAGAAGGGGAAACGTTAGTATTCGTGTTTTTAATAGTTTCGGTTTTGAATCTTGCTAAATTTAATGAATTATTGTAGACTTTCGCGATTAGGAATTCTAACAGATCTGACAGAAATAAATGCACTTTTAAGATTTATCACAGTTTATTTGATATTTCCAGAACATGCTGGATTATGTGTACTTCATCCATTTATTAACACCTACAATAGCCATGAGCTGAAATCCTCCTCATCTGGCATCATCTTCATCTGTCTGGGCTGTTGTGTTTTGTGCAGTGATTAAATCCTTTAAATCCAGTAACGGGACCAGCAATTTACGTTATTTTGGATATTTTTTTCAAATAAACACAGCATGAAAATTCAAGAAAATTTTTTTCCGTTCCCACCCACTGCCCCTATTAATTGCCCATCATCATCATCGGTGACGTAAACTTTGAATACAATTTTAAGAGTTTCCAAATATTCATTAAATGAGAAAATGGTCATAGTGTCAGTCACAAACAAGCTTCTGGTAGGATTAGTTTTGGGTGTAGTACTCGGCTCTATCCAAGACTGTGTCTGACGTCTTCTCTCTAGCCCAAAACCCAGTACAGAAGTGGCGTCTGCTAAATTTTTACATTTTACTTTTTAGACGACAGAGAATTTAGCAATGCCAAGGAAATTTGAAATGTAAGGTTACACATTTCAATCATAATTGAAAATATGTGCAAATAAGGAAGATAAACAAATTATCGGATGTTTCGTAATTTTTTACCAAATCATGGCATAATCCTGCCAGCATTGACATACAACGGGTCGCTACCATTGAATGTCAATGCTGCCAGAATTCGGCCATGCAAATCTCGTTTCGCGGAAGGTGTTAACTGATGCTTTCATTTTCTGACTATTGAAAAATTCGTAAATGCAAGATGCGTTGTTTAATCTACCAAAAGTCGTAAAAGATTATGTTCATGCCTCAAACAGAAAAAGTCCTCAATATCTTTTTCCTACAAAATCTTATCTGTCGCATCACTTCTGTTTTGACCATCGTACTACACAAAATCTATGTGAGAAGTTAAATATTTACAAACATTCACTTTTAACCTGGTAGGTCACAAAAACTGAATGTCATTTGAGACAGGATCAAATAAATAAAAAAAACATTTCAAAACAACAACATTCATATCTACTCCCACAGATTTTATCACAAAATGTCAAAGCCTGAATAGCATCGTTTTTGTACCATCAGAACACTACGAGACTTATCATTTGTAGGTTCTATTTTATGTACGGTTCCCCCTATATTTCCTTCTTGTCTATTTCTGTATCTGCCTGTCTCTCCTCAAATGTTGCTCAAAGTTTTCACCTGATTGTCTTTTAGGTCGTTTGTTGCTGGATTATTTAGTCTAGTTTCACTGATTGACGTAGTACTCTGCTCCCTCTAGTGGCTGGAGGGCTACATTATCGAGCATCGTCAGTCTGCATATCCCGACATCTACCGACAGGAGGTAAAACGAAAATCCTCCACAGTTCCTCTTGACACATTCGGCTGCGCACTCCATTCTGGATGGAACCTGTTTTCGACAAACAAGCATGATGCATGATGCCAGTGGAGAAGATAAGCCTCAAGAAGGTACAGGATTTAATGAACTACTACAATAATTTCCTTTTGAATTATTTATATTTTGAGACATAACATGGCACTGTTGAAAAAAAAACGTTTAAATGTAGAATTCAATGTTTCTTTTTTAGTGGGTTTGTAACTTTGGATTTGTAAAACTGTTATTTTTGTGCATCTGAAATTAAGCATTATTTTCACACTCATTTTTACCCTGAGTACAGTCAACTCATCAGATCCAATCTCCGCGTCTCTTTCCTTCAGATCATAGAATCCAGATTTCCTGAGTTCTGAACGTGATCCGTCCAAAGGGTTGTCGTATCCAGCAACGGGTACTACGATAGTTACAAATGTAGGGCTCTTCTTAAGTGATAGTATAGTTATAACTTAACATCAGAACAGAAGGTGCCTTAATATTGATAATGTTGAACGATGACATACTTTGGTTGTGGTACTGTTTGTGGGACTATTGCATTAGCTATTTGCGGCTTAACAGTTCTGCAACCAGTTCCACATACCGTTCCATGAACAGTGCTGTGAACAGTACTACACGAAGACACCAAAGTTCATTATAACATGAACAAAGGCATGGCCATGGAGGAGACGACACCATCTTGGTCATACGTGAACATTAAGTTACCATGTCAAGGACGGTTTGAAGATTGGACGAAGGGACCAAAAACTCTCTCACCACAAGCTGTTCTCTCGGCATTCGGCACATTAGTCGTTCCGTCACAGGCGTCCAGGCACAGTGCTGGATCGTCACCAGATACGGACTTTATCGTACCGTCAAGACATGGGACGCATGCTTCACGCGTCTCTTCGCCTGTTGAAACACAGTGCTGGTCCGAGGGAACTCTTCCTTTGTAGAACCCGGGTCCACACTCTGAAAATAGTGATGATCAAAGTATTATTTCTTGGACAAGAATCCGGAACAATTAAGTCTCGAGATTTCTTTTACAGTTTGAAAATTAATTATCGCACACAGAAGAGAAAACTTTATTTGGAATGAAAAGCAACGCTGATTCTGAGTCTTTTCTGTCACAGAAAGTGGTATTGGCAACCTGTCTATCAGATGGATCTGTTGAGAATTGTTTCTTATGTAACTCTTCATGGAACAACCAAAATTTTGAACAGAAAAATCAGCACAGCACCACTTTGGATTAAGTTTACCTCCACAAAGAAGAGTTTTGAATTTTAGTAGGAAATTATTAAGTTAACGTAATCGACATCAAAATGGTCACAAATACTACAAATTTCATATCTTTATCTTTAGTTGTATTACACAGAGAGGGTTATTTTTATAACAAAAAGACAATAAACATGGATGTAGCTACCTGTTAGTTCGCAGATGAAGTCTGCTCCAGTTCTGGTTGGAGCATTGCCCCAGGTTCCATTGGAGTAGATACAAACTGCTCGATTTTCTTCCACAACCGGTGTGCCTGTTGAGAATATAAATCATTCACAACGAAAATACATTTTCCAATCAGCAAGTTTTTGCTTTAGGTAATTTCAGTCGGGAAGACGTGGGTTGTTGGTCCTGATTATTGAAAACGCATAATTGGTGGCTCTTTAGAGTCACCTTAGTGGTTGATTAATGGTTTTTGCCCCACAATTTTGGGCCCGTGGTGGGGACCTACGAAGGCCTTTTGTCACCTAGTGACTGTACATGGGATGACAGTTCTATAGGCAGGTGGTGGGGACACCTAACCACTATTTGTTGTAATCAAACTTTTTGTTGCTACAGGTGGTGGGGACCCTAAAACCTAGTATACAATACGCTTCCCTCCCCTTCGCCCCCTTAGCCCCCCAGGGAGCGAAAGGAGCGAACGCGCCACCTGGTGAAACTTTTTTCACAACCTAATATTTGAATTAAAGTGGGTTGAATACAGTTTGATACCTTGTGGAAAGTTGCTGTACGTTTGGATCAGTAATTCACCATTTGCTGATAATTCACTGTAATTTGGTGGTACTTCAATCCACCTGTAACGGGATTCCGTGTTCAAAGTGGCGGCTCC
The DNA here is from genome assembly GCA_038406175.1 of Haplosyllis leylae. Classification (NCBI taxonomy): domain Eukaryota; kingdom Metazoa; phylum Annelida; class Polychaeta; order Phyllodocida; family Syllidae; genus Haplosyllis; species Haplosyllis leylae. The sequence goes on along the minus strand of JBCAUG010310959.1, from coordinate 8,594 downwards.
TATCCACGCACACTGGCCAAAACGTATATTACTAAACAAAAAAGAACAATTAACTATTAACATACCAGACTCTTCAAAAGGTTTCACCTTGTGGGCAGAGATTCTCATGACACTATCCCCGAAGTCATTCGGGAAGACTATTTGGTCATATACTATTTAAAACGTGAAATATGGCAGCCCCTGAACTTACACTTGATTCAGCAGCGCCATCTGTTTTTCTTCTGAATCCTGAACAGCGAGATGTCCGGAACATTCGCAAAATGACTTAGCGTTCCCCCAAGGGTATCCGCTGGTGGAAGGGTTGTAACGGAGATAACGCTGACCACTGCACACGGTTATTCCTGTCGGAAATATAGAATAAAACAAGCTGTACCAGATTTACGTTGACAAGAAAGTCCTGCTGGAAACCGCACGAGGCACATCGCCCGCGGAATAACCTGTTGCGGATGGATGATGAATGATCCCTGTGGTGTATCTACACCGGGAGGGTACCCCAGTCCTGACCAGAGGATACCCCAGTCCTGGGCAGGGGGTACCCTAGTCGTGTCCCCCCAGAAGAGACATGGGCCCAGAGACTGGGGTAGCCCCCCCCCCTCTTCCCAGTGGTGAACAGACAGACAAACTGAAAATATTACCTTCCCCATTCCTTTTGAATGCAAACGGTAAAAATTCATGAAGCGGAAATTAACGAAAGTTCAAAGAGAAAACTAAAAGAAAGAACAATACCCGTAGTTATGACAACTAGTCGAATAACTGCAGCCGCCAATACTCTTTTGTCAACCTTTACTCTCATATTTCCAAGCTGCTCCACTGAAAAAAGAACCAGTCTTAACTTTTAAATATAATCAAGCCGGTGCATTCGAGTCTTTTCCTGAAAAATGGCTCCTAATATGAGTTTGACCTCCATGGCAATTTAGAGCCAGTACAGACACAGCGCCATATATGGTCATGCAAAAAGCATATCTGCTCATTGGATTCATAAATAACACCGTATTTTATAAGGATGGGGAAGGTAATATTTTCAGTTTGTTTGTCAGTCCACGAGTGGGGGGGGGTTACCCGAGTCAGGTCCGGGGGGAGGGGAGTACCTCAGCTGGGTACCCCCCTCCGGGATAGGAAAGCAGAGCGGCGGGCGGTATGCCTCTTGCGATCACGCAGGAGGGCTTTCTTGTTAAGATTATTTGTGAACGATGGGAAATATAGGGAATTTGCCAGAAAATGCATCCTATACATTGTCGTGCTTCTTTGTTGAGCAAGCACCTAAAAGTATCTGCGTAGATGATCTGTCAACGTTTACATCAGAAACAATGATTAAAATTAAGACAAACAAAGTGCCTTTCAATTTGGTCTAATGGATTCTTATTGCAACTTACTTACCAAAGTTACATGTTGCTCTGGGACCTTAGTGGTGCGAAATGTAAATGCTTTCTGCTGTATGTCAATGCGCGGCCAGTTTATCACCCTGATATTAGTGAGTAGGGAATTAAAGGATAGTGGAATTGTTCTTTGAAGACTGAGTTCCCTTTGAACCACGAACCACTAGAGCTCCTGGTATTCCGGAACCGCACTAATAATATACCACTGATTTTAATGCATACGTATCAATGCAGAAAAGGTACACTACAACGCACGCGATAGAGTTTTTCACAAACACCCAACAGTGCAACAATGCCAACTATGCCAACTTTCTTTTAGCTGTGCCATTCAAAATGAAGTCATCCAATAAAATTTGTATCCATAAAATGTAATTCTTATATAGCCCTTGATTTCTAATTTCATATTTAAAAATATCAATTGTTGCAAATGGAGCAGAAAACTGCACCTATATGGCAATACAAAGTTGGCAATAATGCCAGTATTGCCAACTTTGTGTGATTGTGGAAAACTCGAGTGGCAACTTCCATGTTTGATGTCAAAAGAGTAATTAGTTACAATCAATAATAACTATGATCAAAGGAAGTTGCAACAATTTGTTTTATTTGTTTTAGAGCTCTGGATAAAAATGATTTCAGTTCGACTTTAATTAAATAATCCTTTCATCTTTTTATTTTTTGATTTCTTGGTCTGTAGTGAAAGATCAAACGATACTATTGTTTATCGTAGTTAAGGTAATTCTTAGTGATATACATTTCATGAATTTAGCAAGATTCGTTTGGTAAAAACAATATTTTAAGATATATCTGTAATACGTCATACCAGCAGCATTCACCAACCAACATTCTACGCATAAAGGGAAAGCTTGTAGATTACAGTTGACTGTATTAGTCAATGACGTGCGTTTTGAAACTTAAATGAGACTTTATGAATGGAGCAGATATATCCGAATACATTTGTGTTATTTTGCACAAGAAAACCAGATGCCATCACCTTATAATCGTTTTTCACAATGTCCTATGTTGGATAGAATTCTCTAATTGTAAACAAATTTCAACCAATGACTGCAGCCTTAATTAGGTCTACTTATCATAAAACTGCCAAAGGTTCACCTCCACTCTGTTCTAAGATGTGAAAGACCCCCCCCCCCCCACGACTCTAACGAGCCAGCAATAAGTAATTACACACAGATGGCTCAAGTTTCCATTGAAATAAATTGTAATCAATTGTAATCTCCAATGTCAAATAAATAAATGAGACTAAGAAGTCTTCAACCCTAAAATGTATTTCTCTACACCCACTGATATCTAATTTCACTTTCACCAAATTATAAAGGAATAACCTGCAAATATGCGGGAATGTGTTGCCAAACTGCCAATATTACCAATTGTGTACATTTCAGAAAATTCCGGAGTGACTGTGTGGTAATGGTATATAAAGTGAAAATGTTCACATTTTGTAACTTAACAAATAACTGTGACTTTAATTTTGTAAAGAACCACCTTAAATTACAATGTTTTTATATTTAATTAACAGCATATTTTAAAAAGGAAGAGCTTGGCAGATTAATGACACCGCGTTTTTGGTCCGTTTTCGTGTTGACCTTTTTCACCACCGATTTGAGTTTTCTCTAAATATTTTTCGCTGAATTCAATGAATTCAGTGAATCAAGACAAAATCCAAAAGTATGGTTACCAGAGACACTCCATATCTCACAATAAATTTATTCATTGATGTGGTAGTAAAAAAGAAATTTCCAATACTATCTCTGGTTTGGTATCTGTCCCATATGGTGAGTAGCAATAGACATCTAACCAGAGGTAATAATGTAAATATTCTTACTATAATGGGTAATGCCAGTTGGGTACCACCTCTGGTAACCAGACTGGTTTTGGATTTTGTCAAGGCTCATTGAATTTGCTGACATCAGTGAAAGTCATTTAGAGAAAACTCTATTGTCCCATTTTCGAAACACGTAAAATTACAATAATGATTCTGATATTTCTCATGATTTTGCCGTCATTTAGGTCCATGGAGTTCTACATAGTTGTGAATGGAGCATAGCAACTGTCCTAGATCCGTATTGTGTCTCGAAAGAGGTTCTCCACACCATTTATTCTGAGCCAGTCAACAAAAGGTCGATGTGAAAATCTTTTCGTGAACCCAGTGGGGAATCATTGTGAAATGATGATCCCATAATTTACTGATTAATTATTCATTCTTAGAAACCCGGAGTCAACTAAAAGGAGATACATAGTAGTAGTAACAGGTCTGTGATTGAGACAGACAGTAAGAGTCCACAATAGCAGTTTATCCCCCGTTTAAACACTTTTGACACCTTCGTCTATTCATCGAAGGAGGGAATTATTTTTGTGTAATTCCCTCAATGAATGGACGAAGGTGTCAGAAGTGTTTAAAATAGATAAACAACATGCTGGTCAGTGATTATTAATGAGAAACACCTTGGCTACGCCTCGGTGTTTCTCAGTTAATAATCACTTCCAGCTAGTTGTTTATCCAATACAAATTGACATTCTTGTCTTAAAATGTGCCAGCAAGGCATAGGAAGTCTTGGGTGTGTAGAAAGAGCAGGACCTGCAGAAACCTGAGACTTTTTCTTTGACAACCATATCTGATTTGCAATGAAGAGCCTAATTCTTTCAAAAAACACATGAAATAGACATTCCTGCTTTCCCGACTTTGTATTTGATGACCCAAGGCTATTGAAAGTTTTTCCAGATCTATGTCTCATACTCACAATTGAATCTTTGGTATAATGGTTAGCATACCTGACTGGTGATCAGAAGATTTGGGGCTCAAAATTCAAAAAAGGTCTATTTTATTTTAAGAGTTTTTTTAATTCAAAATTAGGAAAACTCGTTTGTTGCACTAATGGTTACATTATAGTATTTTTGTTCAGCAAAACCTCAGATATTTGTTCACCCAAGACAATATACAGTAACAGTTTTGCTCACCAAGAATTAAGTCTCTCTGTTTCAGCAAATTGATTCATGCCAAAAGTTGGTCTGATGGTTAGCTTCTTATTTATAGATAAAATAAAATCATAAGGATGGAATAACTTTAAATGCTATTTTTATTCTTATACGGTCTTTTTTTTCAACTTTTCAGTTCAATGGTTTTTGGTTCGGAATTCTGAAAACGACGATCTTTTTCACATTTAAAGTCGGTTTTGAGTGTAGTATTCAGCTCCTCCTGATGTTTGATATTCCACACTGCCCACTACGGTCATGTTGCATGTTCCGACATCTTGTGCCATCTGGTGGAAACTGAACCCTTCACAGCTCCTCTTTACACATTCCACAGCACATTGTTGTTTACTGTAAACCTACAGAGATAAAAACAGTTCGAGTTTTCATTGTGTGGAAAGGTAATTTTTTCAGTCGTGTCCGTCATTCTGTCCACTTTCATCCTTTAGGAGTGGCCTATTTGCCACTTGCTCAGAATCATCTTCCTCGACTAAAAGACTCTCCTGTTGGATTATGTTTTGTCAATGTTGAAGAAAATAACCACTGTGAAAATTAGTTGCCAAATTTGGGAAGAAATCTCAACTTGAAATTAATGGTTAGATGGAAACATTTTTGTACATTTCGAGAAAAAAACACAACAAATTAATAGTTCTACGACCTTTTTTGTGATCAATAAGCAGATAATTTTGTTCATACTTTCTCTGAAATGAACTCTCCGGTTGGTATTTCCGCGTGTTTCTGTTCCAAGTTGTAGAGTCCAGATCTCTGGATCTTCGAACACGATCCGTCCTCTAGTGTGTAGACTCCATCATTGCAAACTGATGAACAAAATATGACGTCGTGACGTTGGCAACGTTCACAATGCTAACACGTAAAATGGCATCGTCATCACTAAATGGCGTCACTGATTAAAAACAAACCAGCTGATTAGACAGCTGATTATCATAAAGCTGCCAAGCCTCGCCTGCTCCCCAACCCCCAATGTTTCCAGGTTTCACAACTGGAAAGGCCATCCCATTGTTTCAGATTTGATTGAGATAACTGTAAGCATTCTTTTCCAGAGACACATTTAGTGTGCTAAAAGACCAGTTTATTTCAAAAAGTTTGCAATGAAGTTGACATTAATTGTTGTTTTTACTTTAATATTTTGAGTAATCAAATAAAATACCCACCGCAAGCACTGTGCTCAGCATTCGGTACTTCAATGATCCCGTCGCACGGAGGATCTGTGCTACAGTTTGTTTCATCACCGATTCTTGTCTTCACTTCGTTCCCTGAGCACATGGCGCAGACTGAACCATTTCTGTAGAACCCTGCATTGCACACTGGAATATCGCCAACAATTTTACTGTGGTATTTGCTTGTAAGTCTGAGACACTCTGAGGTTTTAAAATTCTTATGAATTCATGTTCTATTTATTTTAACTGTAGCCTCTAAGCCCAAAAGTCAGAGACAGTGAACCAGTAAATCTGTATGCATGCGTTACTGAGATTTATCTAAGGTTTCCTAACCTCTGGAACAATTTCTGTGCTAACAACTCACCAGCCCTCGTAAAATATACGACTAACTAAATGAAAATTCTCAAATTGTTATGTCGACGAAATGCGTAGTTAAATATTTAGAGTCACACTGCCAAAAAAAAATATTCAATTCTGACCGGTTTATAAATAGTTTTTCAAGGTTGTCTGTGAGAAAATTTTTATTTTGTTCAGTCAGAATTTGGTGTCTGAAGAACAACTTTTTTTTCACAGACAACCACTTTAAAACTATTTATTAACCAGTCAGAACTGGATATTCTTCCGCCAGGGTGATGACGAAAACTTACCACAAGCTGTTCTCTCGTCATTCGGCACGTTAGTTTTTCCATCAGAGGCGTCCGGGCACAGTGCTGGATCGTCACCAGATACGGACTTTATCGTACCATCAGGACACGGAACACATGAATCAAGCTGGCCCCTACCATACAATGCATAACACCAATCATCCCTCGGCTCACCTATCCCCTTGTAGCGACCTGGGCCACATTCTGAAAATATTGAAAGTTATTGTTGACATGAATTTACAACTGTTGAATTAACCTGGTCCAAAACTAATCAGTCCCGTTACAGAAACATTCGTGTTTTTTCGATTTTGGTTTTGGATCTTGCTAAATTAGATGACTTAGATGAATTCATCTCAATGTACATGGACAGTGGAATTGACTATCCATGGACAGGTGAAATGTTCATTCACACTATACATGGATCAGTTTACTCTTCATGGATAGTTAAAATGTCATGTACCACTATACATGGACAGGTGAAATATTCCTAAGCACTATCTGTGGATCAGTTTACTCTTCATGGATAGTTACATTGTGATTTTGCACAACACATGGATAGTGTAAAAATAATGAGTACTCTACGTGGATAGAGAAAAATGAATTTACACTGTCCACAGAAAGTTGAATACACTACGTGTGGATAAATTACTATTCATATATATAGTAGATTCCACTATCCATGAAGCATTTTTCTGTTTCAACTAATTAGATGAATTCAGCCCATTTCAAAACCAAAATCGAAAAACTCGAATCAATTTCAATTTTAAATAAATTTAAAGATTTTTCTCTTTTAACTAACTATGTGATTACACAATAACCTGTCAATTCGCAGATGAAGTCTCTTTCAGTTTGTATAGGGAAATCATCCCTGGTTCCATCACTGTAGACACAAACTGCTCGATCTTCTTCTGTAGCTGGTTCATCTGTTTAGAGTAAAATGCTTAGAACATTTGAATACGTTGGAATTTTTCAAGTTAAAACAGAAATGGGTCTGACAGATTTCCAAAAGTACGCATAGCAAAGATAAGCTTCCTGTTCGAAAATCTGCGAATATCAGATCTATTCTTAAAAGTTCAACACAGCTCTGCCCAGTACTTTAGCATGGACAACTATTAAAAAAACCAAAATATTTTTAAATCACACGGGTGTTTTAAACTTTTCTTAGGGTGCAGAAGTATCTTTTTGCTGTCACGAACAAGGCTTCATCTGAGGAATTCTGGTGAAGCAACTTCCTTGAACAAAAACACTAGTAATATTGTACCTGGTGAAAGGTTGATTAGTAATTCACCATTGGTTTCCAGCTGGTCGTAGTTTGGCGGCAGTTCAATCCACCTGTACTCTCGTCCTCTGTTCACGTTAGAGGCCCCGATCCAGGCGCATCTCCCACTAGGTACATTACTGTAGGAACAAAGAGATTAAAGATAAAAGATCGTGTAACATATAAAATTTGCTGTAACATTTGCCCGTGGGTAAACTTACGCTGTATCCCGGAATTGCCGGAAGATAGCCCACTTAGCCTCTGTGTCCAGTACCGCCAGGTGTCCAGTACATTCACAGTATGACTTAGCTTGCTCCCACGTTAACGGTCCATAATACTTGTAGTGTTGACTGTTGCACTGAGCTATTCCTGACGAAAACGAACAGCAAAGCGTGTGAAGGATTCAGTTAACCAAGGGATGAAACCGAAACAAAAATCACCCCACGGTTACGGACAATGCCATCACAAATTTTAATAATGGGATTTTTTTTTTCATTTTTTGTAAATTTTTGAACATGTATTTGGGAATGATCAAACATTTAAAAATAGTTATATTTTAAATTTGAACAAAACTGTTTGTAAATGCAGGACAAATCAAAAAGCACAATTTCGAGTTTGTAAATTTTCCTGATTCCTGTGGAGATACTACAACTGTAGTATTTTGTATTTTTATTTTGTTAAATTTATCTAATTAGGCGAGAATTATGAAAAAACTGGAATATCGCCTGCGCAGGAAACAAAATGTTCATGTGTAATTTCAAATACGCTTAATGTAACAGGAATCCTTCATAGCATTATGAAAACTGAGGAGTGGAGATGAGCTGCGCATGTATTTGGCTTCCGCTGGCCAAAAGAGCATCAATTTGTATCTTGAACACCTCCTTAGACTTTCCCACGCAAACCCCATGCAGGCATCATGCATGAATCACATGTGAATCATGTGTGAATCACATGTGAATCATGCATGCCCTGTTCACCTCCTCGTGCAATGTCCAATCAGTGTAAAGACAGTACATGTACAGTCCCGGGAACCAATTAGCAAATCACATGATGAGTACAACCAATCACCATCTGATATGTAAGACTGTATTCCTACTCACCCCCTCATATGCCTACAGCATTAACCAATGGTTCAATCGAGATGGAAGTGGTA
>JBCAUG010310848.1:0-17459 GCA_038406175.1 Haplosyllis leylae | reverse complement strand
ACAGAGTGCGCATGTGTCGATGAAGCTGGGCAACAGACGATAAAGTGACATACTTTCATATGTGCTGAAGTGTTGTCGGGCCCCCTATACGAAATTTTGCGAACAAGCGTGACCACTATAGTAGTCCATGGCGGTGTAAGGGTTAATCTTTCCTTGTACTCACTCAAATGAGCCAATGATCAATACAAGATATATTCACACAGGTCACTAAGCACCCGAATGTATCCCTGTGAAATTTATTCTCGTTTGCCAATTAAAGTACTTGAAAACAGAATTTTGTAGCTGCCAGTTTCACAAAATCAAACGTTCTGAGGTTCTGGCAGCAAAACCACAATACCAATATGATTACACAAAGTATATCGAAATTGATTTTGCAATAAATACCACATCAAATTATCAGAAGTATTTCACGGGTGCGAAGACTTAACTTTATATTCGTTCCAGCGCTCAAAAACAGTAGCATTCGCCAAGTGGACAGCTCAAAGAATGTGGAAAAAAAACTACGAAGATGTCTTCAATAATCAATCTTGTCTTTTCTTCCTGTAGGTGCACAGTGTTTCCAAATAAAGGGCGCAGCCAGAAGACTCATAGCAAAAAGGTATTACTAGTATTTGTTTGCGTATTCTTTCTTTTCAAACATTTTGCGCACGTTAGCCGAGATAGTTAAGGTTATCAATTTTTTCCACCGAACAGTGAGTTTCAATCACAGAAGCCTTTGATGCAATTGCGATTTGCGCCTCATTGCAGAAATCAAGTACAATTGGATCGACTGGCATCTTTACTGACAACATCAATAGAACTGACAGAGTGCCTTCTAAGGAAATCAACAGATTCAATTAGCCATCGAGAACGCATAAAACTATGCTATAGCCAGTACTGCAACAACCCATCCTCCTCAAATCAAAATAACTGTGATGCTAAAGTTATTACTAAGATGATAAGGAGGACACTTGGAACGAGTCTGAGGAACACAGGATTTCAGAAGAGCAGCAAGGGAATTCATTATAACGGATCCAATTTGTTAAACGATGTAGGAGGAACTCACTCGATGACGACCACGGAACCGAAACGGGAAGAAATACGACCAAAGCGATGGCAGTACTCAGATCCCTTGCAAGCTTGTATCACTACAAATTGCCAGGGGTTAAGAAAAGTTCCTTTTTATCAATGTGCTTATCAAAAGTGCATTGCTGAAGAGGAAGAATAATATGGCGTACTGAAAAGTACAAACGAGTACTCAATGAGAAATTTTGCCAAGCATCCAAAATGAAAGAAAGGTACATACATGGCGTATCTCAAATTGGATATTTGACATTATTTCCGAAATGGCAACGTATAACATTTATGCTATAGAAAATTGAAATGAAATTTGACCACAGTCCAAAACAAGAGTTTTAGGTTTAATGTACTGTAACTTGTTTTTGAAGAAAGTTTTGGTCTTTTGGCACAAATTACAGGAGCTTCAGGCATGTCTTCACAACTGGTCTGTTTGGCATTGGCCACCTGATTTGACTTCTGGGCCACTTAGTTAGGCATTTTATTAGCTCTGATTAGCAACCAAAGTTAAAGGATCCATTTAAAAAATAAAACTATAATATTTCATCAACAATTCCAAAACTTAACCACATCTCTTGTATCCCTTGAAATGAATTGAAAAATAGAAACAATGTTCTGATGTGCCGTTCAAGAGAGCAACAGTAAGAAATCGCATAGTTAAAATTTGATCGGGTATCTGTGCAAACTTCATTCAAATTTGTACGCAGAAGTTTGGTTTATTTTGTGCGGGGGAAGATCAGCCGTACAGAGGATAAAATTTGCAATTTTACACTGATCTGCTTATTTAACAAAAATAGTGTCATTGAGTAAACTATTTTTTCCTTTCTATGTTAACTTCAGACACAAATTTGTACATAGACAATATAGTTTAAAATTATCTATTATAGCTGTTATTTTTAAATAAAAAGTGTTTTTCTTCGTGATTACAGCTTCTATTGAGTACCGCTGTAACTTTTTGTCATTCCTAACTGCAATCCACGAAAGCATTGTTACTTTCTCTTAACAAGAAAATACCTTTGGGAAACTAATTCTACAACTTTCATTCATTGTACAGATACTGACTTCATTTGAAACGAACAATATCGTATGGATTGTACTGTTTTAACAATACTTAATAAAGCTGTAAATAAACTGCAAATATGAGAAGCTGAACTGTTGCTACTGGTGCTTGTATTGTTTTTGTAAAGGTACCTAAAATAAACACAATGAAGGCGTAATTTTTTAAAATTTGTGTGTGCATAGTTACATGATACATTTTCACAATGCGACATTTTACCTTGCCAGCACTTTTTTCACTAAATTACACAAAAACTAACAGAAGAAAGGAACTCAACCCCCAGAAACCAGGTAGAGTTAAATTGTGCAACATCAATTAGATGCACATCACACAATATTTAAGAGTGATTTTGAAATTTAACTTCATTTGAAAATTCCTTACCATGGCATGAGTATGAACCAAATGAAAGTTTCAAATTTTTCAAATCGAAGAGATTTTCATCTAATTCGATTCTGAGAAATCAAATATGGATGGATTATGGTCCAACCGCATCGGCCATCTTTTCTTTTCTTTCTTGGTTGAATTACAAGTTGAAGGATTTAGCTCAGTTTCAAAAGTGTTATGCCGCCTAAAGTCATTAGCTACCCATCATGTGTACATTTGCACAATAAAATTGCAGTCCTTGCCCTGTGTTTATAACTTGGTTGGTCTACTGGGTGAAATTTAGAACTTTTGTCACACAGAATTAGACCATTAAACTCGATTTAGAAGTAATTTGTCTTTTTGCGGTATCTACGGAAATGTGTTGTTCTCATCTGACCTTAGAAATATCTATTTCACGCGATGGAGTAGTGAAGCAGCGCACATGAGAGGCTTCCAATTTTTTTTTACGTCTACTGCTCTATTTCTTCCATTCAAGTTTTCTATAATTACCGCCCGCGTACGTAATATGACAAGAAGGTAATGCTTTCAGTTTCTTTGTCCACGGGGGGGGACCTCTGATCCTGTCGGGGGGGGGTACCCCCTAGTCCAGGCCGAGGGAGGGAGGGGGTACCTCCCTGGTCCAGGTTTGGAGGGAGGGATACCCCTGTCGTGGTATGTGGTATCCCCACCCCAGACCTGGACTTGGGAGTATCCCCTCCCCTGGACAGGATCAAGACAGGGGATACCCCTGCCTCCCCCCCCCCACCACCACCACAGGATCAAGTTGGATGTGAGGCGCAGGTGGTATACCTCTCGCGTCCACGCAGGAGGACTTTCTTGTTCAAAATGAATTCAGGGAAAACTTTTTTTTAGAAATTGGTGAAATTTAGAATTTAGAAATTTGCTTAGGTATCACCTTCTCTAACCATTACGCTACAACGTTTAGTGCACTTGCGACCAGAAGCATAACGACTTTCAAAACCCTAGTGAACAGTTCTATATTAAAAACTAACCAGAACTTTCTTTTTCTGAATAACCAGGAAAGTCAGTTCATTTGAAAGTTTATTTCTAAACTAAAAAGGTATAATTGACATTTCTGTGCTACAGAAAATGAAGAACATGAATATTGAATGAGTCACGCTGCCATGTTGACGATTATAACATGTAAGGCAAGCAGGTGGTGAATTGCTTTCTTCTTTTAAATATTGTAAAAACAAACGGATCCTTTTCTGAAATGTTTTGAAGTCAATGTGACCTTTTGAACATGTTTCTGAATTCTAAAAGGAAGTCACAACGTCGTTTAGAGCACGTACGCTGTAAAACTTAACAAATAAAATGAATATTGCAGGAATTTGAGGGGATCGCTTTTAGGAGGTGTTCTAAAAATTCCAGCATCAAAATAAATTTATGCCCAGTGGGATTTGCTGCACCTATTTCTGGTTTGTCAGTCCACTGCTCTGCCACTCTATCTTTAAATCTGATAAAATCTGAAAATAATGATGTCCTCTGAGTCTGGGCAACTTTAAGTCCAAAAACTCAATTGGTGCATCAACCAGATTCAATTTAAAGATTCTCCTAACTACCGCAAGAATCGGTGGCTGAGTGGTAAAGTAGCGGACTGATTAATCGGTGATTACTGGATCAAAACCCAAAGGAGATAACTTTCTTGCTGCTGGAATTTTTGCTATCACTTCTTTGATGCCAATGTTGTCAACTTTGTAAGTTCGTGAAAAACACGGGTATATGACCCATATACCCACATATGACCCATGTCAAAAATGATCATGTAAAGCAATTTTTTTTCTAAAGTTCCTTTCTTTTTTATTTTTAAGTTTGAAACTTCTTTGTTGTTTATTGTGAGAAATACACTAAATAAAATAATTATTTGGTAATTATAAATTAATTTGATGAATAGAGTCACAGAGGAGCACTTGAATTACATTTTATGCTTTGTTTTGGTAAAATTGTACCGTCGCTGGTCCTAAATTTAGTTTTTACGTTGTACAAGAAAAGATACATCGTCTAACAAAAATTTTAACTTGTTGTTAACAATTTTTCATTGTAAAAGCATACATGGTGGTAACCTATGTCAATGAAAGACCAATCACACGCAGTGAAGAACCAACAAACTAAGAGCTGGATGGATCTCATTGGGGGTCGACCGTGGAGGAATCGCCCTTTTCAGTACTTCTGACAGAGAATGCATTTGTGAATATTCTCTTGCCTTGCTATTTGTCTACCTTAAACAGTGCTCAATCAATGTCGCATCTGCTGACATGAAATGTATCATAGTGAATTATAGACAGCATGTCTCTTCTGCTTCAATCATTTATTAAATTTAATTGACTGTGGTATATCCTTTTTGGTTCATTTGACGAAAGTCGACATTAACTGAGAACTGAGCTCCTGACCACAGTTTCAAACTAATTTTATGGGAACTATTATTAACATTTCCAACAGCTGCACATCAAGTAAAATACAATTGTATGATACAGTTTTTACCATTTTTCTTTAACTTTACATAACTTTACTCCAAATAAAGATAAAAATAATTATAGAAATGTATCTACACACTTAATTTTAGGTTGATAAATTAACTAAACTGGCCTGTCAACCATCTTTGTTTCAATAAAATATTTAACATCTATTGTCAACCATTTCATTAATCTGGTCACAGAAAAGATGAACATTGTGCACTCAGTAATACTAAAAAGTAGTATGTAAATAAATACTCAGTACAAAGTATTACCTCTTTAGACTTCTGTACTATATTAATATCAATGTATTATAGTACTGGCACATGCTTTCAGTTGGAATTTACAAGTATCAGTAAATGAATACTTTTTGTCCAGTAGTCAGTGTCTGTTTAATAATACTTTGTATTCCGCATGTATTTAGTATGTCATCTCATTCTGTATATTTTTTGTACTTTATGTATCCTTATTTTTCTATATTTTTTGAGACTTTTTGGGCCATGGGTCAAAAACTACAGTTAAAATAACTGGTGGGATCATAGTGAATTTTATCAGGCCCTCTGATAACTATTTTGTCAACTTTTGTTGGGGACAAACTATGAATTTCCAAAATAATTGTGTTAGAGGCAGTGAGTAGAATCCAAATTCAAGCAATACGATGGTTAAGGGGAGTTAAAAAATATGCAAAAATACATGCTATAATGATTATATAAGTCACTCCATTCTCTTTTCAACAGCTGCACAACTAAAATGAATATTAAGCTTGATACCAAGTATCAGTAAATAAATATTATATACCAGATAAGGTACAAGTATAGTCTTGAAAATACAGACTTCGAATTTTATCAAAACTTAATCTAGGATGCTTAAGATATGTAAAGTATACTTTGAGTTACGATATTTTTCACTGAACAAAGCAATCATTTTTCCTAGGTATTAGTAAATGAACACCAAATGCTCAGTTAAATGACCTTACATCTATTGGATGTATTTTTCGTTCGAAAAACCAAGTTAAATCACAAATCCGGCAAACAGTAATTAGCCTTGAGAAGGCGAACACATCGTAAACATTTTATTGATCTCGTATTAACGTCCCTACACGAGACATTCCGAGATACGACGATAACCTAAAATGAATTGAAATGTTACAGACATTAAAGACGCTAAATCGAAAATGTCAAAAGTGGAAGTGATCATAAAACTACGTTCATGCTTTTCAATTTTGAGGTAAAAGTCAAACAAAAAATAATGAAATATCCTTATTGAAATGCTTGTTTAATACGAAATCCAGAGGGAAATGTTGGTGAGTTACAAGTCCAACTTCTTTAGGTTAAATGACAACTTGTTTCATTTCTAGATTGTTTTGTTGTATTTATATCTGTGTATGTATGGACACTTGGCGTCTGAATCACACCCAAAATGATTTTTGCTGAAAACAATGAATTCAAATTCAAATTCAACTATTCTTTATTTCTGTGACTAGGTACAATTGCTTGTAGCCTATAAGTCACTTTTAGGATTTAATAATATTTTGTGAGTTTTTTGTATTAATTGAGACTTAGTTGTATATTTTAGTTCTTTTTATGTCAAATTTTTTCTCAAATATTCTTACCATGTATTTAGCAAATTTGATAGTTTCAAACTTAAATACATTTGTAACATATCTAATATTAATTTTTGTTTGAGGTTGGCTCATACAAAAATGTTCTATCTATGAAATGAAGTTCATCTTCTTGTTCCCATGTATTATAGACCTTACACACTTTGTTTTCCAGACTCAGTTTGCTATACATTCCAGTTTTAATTACTAATGGTAATACCCCCTTAACTTACCCAGCAAAGATTTTTCCAATCTAGCTAAATTGTTATTATCCAAGTATGGTTCTTTTTTTATCCTAAAGCGGGGCACTTTCAAGCAATTTTATTGGTCCTTTCCCTTCAGCATTTGACTGTACACCCCACTGGTAATATTTTAAAAGTAATTAATATTACCAGTGGGGTGTACAGCTACTTATGCATTCATTGCTGTGTACAACTTTTTAGGTTCACATTTTGTATTTTTATATGTTACATCTTTACTGATTGGTGTTGCGTGACCAATTAAAAGCAATGTTTGTAAGTTTGGGGTAATGTTGTCATAGCAACTTACCATGGTGGAAAAAGGAAGTGTTTCAAAAATTATTCAGACGAAGAAATAAGAACAAAGAGGCAAAACATGATACCAAAATCAACTCTAAAAATAATGACAAGTGGGACAGAGCATTCAGGGCTTACTTGCAGGAGAAATCTTGCGAAAACATTGAATACTGGTATTACCCCGACCCACATCTAGATCAGTTGCTGTCAAAATTTTGGTTTGAAGTTCAAACACAGAGACAGCCTTTAAATGATGAGCAGAAAAGGCAAGCAATTGAGTCAAACAGTGAATTGCATCCTGAATGTTATACAATAGCAAGTATGAGAAATTTGTGCAATGGACTGACAAGGTGCCTTGTGGAACATCGGAAAAATATCGATTTAACAACTGACCCAGCATTCGTAAATAGCCAGAAATCTTTCAAAGATGCATGTAAAGAGCTCAAGCAAATAGGAAAGGGTAATGTCAACAGTTATCCAGAGATTAACCATGCAGGTAATCAAACTAAAATTATTTAATTACAATAATATTTTCATCAGTTCCAAAAGTCCCATTTTTTGAAAATGATTGAATAACTTAGAAAATTTGCAGTTATCTAGATCTATATAAATGTATTAAAATGCACTAAAAAATTAATATGTTCAACAAGAGGATTTTCCACAAAAATTAATTGAAATGTAATAAAACTGATTCCGTTCAAAGCATAAAAACAATAACCAATCACATAGATCTACATTGCCATTATATTTATTTGTCAGATTTGAGGAAGCTATACACACACAGATTGATGGACCCCGACCACAACTCAACTACATTACAGAACAAGGTCTAATGGGACATTAGGTTCTATTTCACAAGATGGGCAAATGAAAACATTGACAAATTCACAAAAGGAACATTCAAACTGATGCACCATGAAGAATCAGGATTGAAGTACCTAATAAAAACTTATGACAAGCAGACCAAAAATCATAAGATGGATCAAAGTGATATCCAAACAGAGTGCATGGTGGAAGTCCCTGATTCTAATTCTGCCCAGTGAAAAGTTTTCTCACATATAAAGAACATTTAAGTCCTCTAATACCGGATCTGTGGTAACAAGCAAAGGATAATGATAAATGGTTAGACAGCGACATGTGGTATACAAATAAGAGAATTGGATCTAATACACTTTCTACATTCATGTCTAGGTTGGCTCATGATGCAGAATTAAGCCAAACCTATACCAATCATTCCATTAGGGTGACTGGAACAATGTATCTCACTCGCAAGCAGTCCACTCCAAAACAAATCATGTCAGTCACCGGTCATAAATCCCTGAATAGCCTGGCCATTTATCAGAAAGTTTCAACTGATGAGAAATTGGCCATGGCGTATGCAATGAGCTGTTATTTGCAAAATGAAAGAAGCATTACTTTGCCAATTTCTTCTACAGAAGCACCTGTTCTCCAAGAAAGAAACAAGAATGCTGTACAACCACCCCATTCAGAAACAGTGTCAAAGCCACAAGCTGACATGCACAGTGACCAAGGTCATGACAACAATGACAATAATGCATTAATCCAGTATGAAAATGAAGACCCCTTCAAAGATTGTGATATCCCTGACTTTGATTTGGACCAAATCATGGAAAGAATAGAAAAAGAAAATAGCATTTCACTGACACAAGGAGGAAACACTACAAACATCATGCAGCAACATCACTTTGTATGGAGAAGTCCTCAAATCCCAATATTTAACAACTGTACGATTGGCAACATCAATATTACTATAAACAAAAAATGAATTTACTGTGACTTAAAAGTTCCTGAACAATTAAAAGAAACGGATAAAATTTGACTTTTTACACTATTTCTATTTATTTTGTTGCCAAAATACACGTACAGGACAGACATGTCGTTATTGAGATTTTTGTTAAATTTTAAGGAAACATTAAAAAAATTATATTTTCACCAATGTTCACATTACAACATTACTATTTACATAAAGAAGTTCTTCTGTTTCAGCTGATTCATTTGATATATTACACAACATAGTTGAAATAAATTTTTAAAATTTTACAAATTTTTGCCTTTGCAAATTCTATAGGATAAAACCATAACACAAGGTCATAGCGTGGTGTACAGGGTTTCCACCCCCCAAGGGCTGTACACCCCTCACCAAGGCTCAAGGTGCACAGCCCTATCAGGGTGGAAACTATGTACACCATGCTATGACCTTGTGTAATGGTATAGTACTCCTTCTTAAAGCCTCTGTACATATACAGCAGTATAATGACTTTTATAATTTATAAGTTTGTAGTGTGGATTTTTATCAATTTCCTGTACTTCAACATCACTTACCAACTCCCAATCACATTCTCTTGTTACTATGCAATCAACAACAGCACATTCCATTTGTTTTCAGGAGTAAATTTACCTCTATCAGTACCAAATCTTCCATTAAGAGTAATTGAACTGTTTTCTTGTACGAATTCCAGAGAAACATGACCATAATTATTAATCTCATTGTCTTGTGATTTTCTTAGTTTTAGTTTTACATAGTTCATTACAACTTTCTGTCAAATACATTATTTCAGATATATTACTGAAAAACAGATTAGGTTCTTGCCCATAAGTTGGCATTTCTGGTGACAATTACTACCACTGCAACTTAATCCAAGCCCCAATATTTCATTTAAGGGATCATATACTTTTCAATTTGGAATCATCTCAGTACAGAAAACCAGCTCCCCCACAGATGGTTTGTTGCTTATACATGGTCTATTTTTACCACACCATGTATATTTGATTTTTCACACTGTCATGATCTTTCAAGTCCATTTCAGTCAGATCAATAATGTCCGCATTCACACTTCTGACTATACTTCTACACACCTTACAGTTCTGCTCTGTCCATCCATTTACATTTCAGGTGGCCACTGTCAGTTCACTGGAGTACCTTTTTCCTATCTGATCAAAGAAACCTGCCCTCTAATTGGCATAAAAGCAGCTGCTCTTGCGTGACCATAGTGTCCAGTTGTTTGTGGTGGAGATGCGGTACATTCATCTAATACAAACCTGCTCTCCTTTTTGGTAATTCCAAAAAGTCATATTTATTCCCCAAAACAGTATGCCCCACCAGTCTGTATTTGTTGTGAACTTTAGGATAATTGCCAAAAATTGTCTGAAAAATCTTCTCAATTGCCCTGTCTACATGGGATTGACTAGACCTCATATAAACCCTGTTAAATTCACTGCGCTGTCTCAACAATTGCTTCCTTCTTAGTTCACTAGTATCTCCTTCCAGTAAATCTGCTTATCTTGTAACTTTCTCTAATGGGTCTTTATCCCTTTCATAGTAAATGCTGCAAGCTATGATCATTTGATCAGTATTATCTGACAGATCCTTGTCACTTTGAATAATGGCTACATGTTTTCTGTGAAGTTCCGTTTTTCATTCAACCCAGATACTTTATTATTTGTGTTACCCACTGCATGAAGGCCTGGGTGGTCTTTCACGAAACTTCAAATTTTAGGAGATATCACAAAATATGTATTTCAGCAGAAATAATTGCTTTTCACAGTGGTACAAAAGATATTTTACAGAATTTGTTCAACTAGGTTAATTAGTCAAATTTGGTTCCTTCTTTGTTCATACACTTTCAACCCTGGAAAATCAGTCCATTTAAATAACTCCAAAATACTGTATTTCAGCTTCTAAGCTGAAATACTGCTGTTTTAGAAAATAAGTCCAAAATAGTTTTCATGAAATAGAATGTATATTTAACATGCTAAATAAACTCAAAATACTGTATTCAGTAAAATAACAGTTTCATGAAAGACCCTCCTGGAAAGCTTATGCTAGAGGAGATGCCTTTCTGATGAACCAAAATAGGCAGAGTTGCTTGAATATCAGTTTATTGCCCATTTTGATTCCAGCATTCATTACACATGAATAAACTCTTGGAGCACAGTATGTTCAGGGGACACAAAGCCTCCACTGAACTGGAATGCCAGTGGAAGCCACATAAAAGCATTGTATAAAATTAAAGCTGATGGGAACTAGACACAAAAAGGGAATTTTGACACAAAGGGCATAAATAGTACATTAACCCAGGAGCAACTAAAGGTCTCAAGTCTGGAAGGCCACATGATCAAATAAGTGACTAATCAGAGCTAATGGAAAATGTTAGGGAAACTATTGAGTGACAAATGTCATGATAATTTGCATAAAATCTACACATCTGTAGTCAGTAAAGGTGAACTAGTCTAGCTATTTCCTTATAAGGTATTTGAGTGAAGTTCAAGGACTTAATACCCTTAGTTAAACCAATGATAACTGAGTATGTCAGCTTGACACAATTAAAAAATTGCAAATAGTGTTTGATTGGACCTAACAATTAACAGATCTAACAGGTTATGCTTGGAGCTCATTAGTAAGAGGGCTGATCATGGGCAAAATATCTAGAATGTCATCACATACTTAAAATGACAAAACTATCAAAGGATCCACATGAATTAATAAATTAAAACTGATCCTAACAGTATAAGGTCATACTGCAAGCATACTATCACATGCTGCAGTATAAAAGAAAATAGAGAGAAATAACACAAAATAGTATTGGTGCAGTTTGATATAAAGTCCACGCTATGCCCTCCTGTATTGTCTGACATGGTGTTCATACTTTCTTCCATATCATGTGCCTTGTCCTGGAAAGATTTCACCGCTAAATCCTCCTTAAAAGTTTCCAAACTTTTGATTATCAGTTCAAAACGGTCCCGTTTCATGTAAAATTTCTGCTGAAAAACCTTGTTTTTCATCCATCAATTTCAATATATCCTCTTTGATACCAGCAATGTCTGTTCTTAATTGTTGTTTCTCTGTTAGTACTGTTTCAATGGTCAAAAACATCTATTTTACTGATAAATGTTCTCACTTTAAAAGACACATGTCAGTCAGTCATGACACACACGCACCATCCAGTGACCAAAAAATCATGAATCAAAAGGATTCGACCGGTGTCATCTAAAATCTTAATCCCTGAGCCATTCGGTCACATATATCAGGCAGGATACCTACTCATGCTTTCGTCACACTGTTGGTGATTCTTAAGATTCGCAGAATTCAATGATGAAGGATTCTTTCCATTGCTCTCCCGTACGAAGTACCGATGAGGACAAGGGACCTCTGGTCTCTGGATACCATTGTAAGGTTTTTACCCTGCAGCTGCCCTACTTTGGCAGGTGTGTCAATGTGAAAAACTACATGGAAATGAGAACAAGAATGCTTATCAGCATTGTGTTGCACCGCTTGAATTTGCTTGTACTTGATATTATTTTTGCATACACATCAGTGAAAAGTATACAGTACACATTAGCATTTGATTGGTTTTGTTTTGAAATCAATAGCAGTTGTGTTTTGAAATTATTAGAAAGCATATTTTTGGTCAAGCCAAATCTGCAGTCATCCACAAATACTCTATGTAGGTGATATATTTTGTCTGTCTGTCTGTCTGTCTGTGTATGATCCTGTCTGTCTTTGAAGTTCTTCACAAAAGTGAAAATTGCTCAAAAAGTGTTCTGATGACCAAATTTGAAAGAATTTTTAATTTTAAACTATGTGTCTGTCCAGCTTATTTTAGGAGTCATGGCAATTTTAGAATTGTGAAATGCATAGTAATGTACTGAAAAATCACTTTTAAAATGGCCAAAACTCCCAAAAAATGTATGTATGGCCTCCAGATTTGGCCAAAAGATGCTTCAGTTAGTTCTATGAAATAGTAAACATTCTAGAAATTAAAAAAAAAAATTTTTGGTCCGAATATATGTCAAGCCAAATCTGGTATTTTCTCACTTTTGGTTGGGGGGGGTCCGAAAATCAAAGTTGCTCAGAATGGTGTGAAACATGTTCTCGTTTTGGAATTTTTGAGATCTGATCAGATTTGGGAAATTTCCTGTTTGAGGTTACACACACACAGAACCATAGTGACCAAATAAGTCGCTCCGCTTGCGAGACGTGGCGCGACTAAACATTATGGCTTAAATCTGACAATGGGAAGATAATTGGCTTTTTCTTAAAGAGGTCACTTGGTTTCCATTCCAGAACCCAGTTGGGATTCAGATCAGCAACAAAAG
Source organism: Haplosyllis leylae (assembly GCA_038406175.1). Taxonomy (NCBI): domain Eukaryota; kingdom Metazoa; phylum Annelida; class Polychaeta; order Phyllodocida; family Syllidae; genus Haplosyllis; species Haplosyllis leylae. The sequence continues at coordinate 4,256 of JBCAUG010310848.1, read as the reverse complement.
AAAACACTGGTTGAATGTTCTTTTCACCCCAACTTTGACCGAGTAATAAAACATCCACATCTAGTTCGTTTTTACCATGGGTACATCTGTAATTGAGCTTCTCTGTAAATGTGCATGATGTAACAAGCAAGAACATCGAGTCTTGAACTTGAATTAGCGCATGCAAACCATGCAGGTCAAGTCCATGTCGTGATTAATAAAATGGAAGTTGGGCGGTTAATAATAACAATAGTACATTAATGAAAGTGTGACTGTTTTGATGTCCCACCTGTTGATCCATTTTAGAAGCTTAGAAGTACGTCATTTGCCGACAACAAACATGCCTGAAGGACAATTTATTTCAGTTTTTGGTGTGTTTTGTGTAGTATTTTCAAAGTGACGACAATCACGGTCTCTGGTGTGGACGAAGATATAATCGTAAGGGCATCCTTACCATTGTTTTGTAGTAAGTTTCTTTTATTTTCTGTCACTAAATATTGGTCAGAAAATAGTGTTTACACTGGGTCGACTTGGACAGGGCCAACTATAAAGCTGGCAGCAAACAGGGAATAATGGAACAATCTCCACATTTCGGGAGGGAGCGCTCCTGGTGCATGTCTACTGTAAACCAGTGGCTGATAATGAGGGTGCTTCCACTAGAAACGTTAAAACACCAGTTGTTGACACCACTACCAGTGCAAAAGTTATGCAAAACCAGCCCAATATACTGCTGTTTCCCTCAAAATTACTTTGAGTTGTCATTGAAACCATAGTCCTAGTCAAAATTAATTAAATAATCAAAAAAAGTTCCAAGTGTTGCCCTTCACGCACGTGTCATCAAATAAGCCTTATTAACTGATCAGATACATCAAACTACTTACAAGTGTTACAAACTTAATTTTTTCATCTTCACACAATTATATTATGCCAAGAAGGTCATTTTCACATCAAAAAATCATTAGGCCCTTCCACTTCTTTGAACCCTGCCACCCCCAAACTATTCTCTAAACTCTTTCCACTCCCTAGACACCCTGGCACACATCAAATTGACAATGCAGTTCTCTAGATGTTTCAGGCAAATTGCTGCGACTTTAATGACTGCCTGAAGTGATCAGTACAACACAAATACAGGGACGAAAAACTTAATAAGCTTGACCAACACACTTACATGCCGACTATTGGGTCATACTCCTGGGATAGCTTGTTCTAATTAATATCTCGGAATAAACTGCTTCCTGGTTTTACTAGATGCGCAAAACTTTGTTCTAAAACCTCTGTTTTCGACTTCACAAAAGGTTACACAACATGAAATTATGAAACTCAGTAATTGAGTGTTTGACAAACAGAAACAAGGATTAGAGTTGAACAAATATTAATCATGTTTATTTCCAAACGGAAGTCATAAATGAATGCAGAAGGTAATACTTATTCTGCACTACACATTGATGTAGACAGATATAAAACCAACATGTGTGCAGATGGAAAAATCTAAATTCTAAAACAATATGTATGTGCAGAAATGGGATATCTATGAGTCTTGTTATATTATGCTTGATCCCATGAATCTCTTCAGTGTGCTCCTCATTTCAAATCCTTTCGAGCCGAAACCTGGAAAGCTCCATTTAAAAGGAGAGAAACGCGAAAGAATGCTTCATTTTGTAAACTTGCAATTAGTGTAATGGACTTACAGAAGGAAGGGATAAAATAAAAACTGCTGGTGTATTTTAGGTAAATTACGTGCGAGGCAAGATTTCCCAACAGGAAAGCACCATCCGCACAACATTGATAAATCTAATAAAAACTTTCTTTTGACCTTTCGATTAGCAGAGCCGCGAAGATATTCCTCAATGAAATGTGAGTAGTTACCTGTAACATATTATTAAAAATTTGACACTAGCTGCTCTCGGGACCATAAACTTTGGGTGGAACTAATGAAAAATAAATCAAACTGAATAGTGTCATTACCCACGAAATGAGGTTTCCAGGTCATGTGGCTTGGTTGAAGTAAAAACGATAGAAGACCTGCAGTTCGTTATGATTGAAAACATTATTTTTTGTTCCACTTGCGGGTGGTGGAAGAAACAGTCATTTCAATTAAAATAGAACCATGTCCTGATTGCATGTTGCTCATCATTTTTTACAAAGATGAAGAGGATTTCCATTAAAGATTTATGACAAAAAAAAGCAGGTGCGTGGGATATGGTACAAATTGTATCATTTGGAGCTAAACTTTGAGAAGAATTCAAGGAAGAAAACCGACTCGGCGACTGTGAGAACGTGACTTTTCTAAGTGTTGGCTGGAAAAACATGGCCAATTCTAAAACAAGTAAAACTTGCAGTTGTGGCTAAATCTATTCAAAGTGTACCACATAATGGCACATTGTTCAATTCTTAATATTGGTTCCGGATATATATTTCAAGGTGCATTACATTTTACGTTCAGAATTCTACTTATTCTGGAAGTTTTAAATATCTTTTTAACATCTATTTTTTCTCAGGGTTCCCACTTTTTTCCTCTCACGAAATTCCCCGACGTTTCATTCTGTAATTTCCCTCCCAAGGCAAAAAAAAAAAAAAAAAAAAAAAATACAAATTATATCTATTTATTACTTCAAATAAGTTTACAATATCAAGCCAAAACAGGGTTCGAAATTCCCTGACATTTCCCTGACAATTCCTTGACATGTTACCATTTTTGCTTGACAATTTATTTTATTTTTCCATGTTAAGGTGGCTAGATTCATTTGATTGCCACAAAGTGGTTTTTGCAACATTCACCATACTTTCAGTGACATTTGCCATCACACAACAATACAATTTACATATTAAATTATCTTTAAACTCTGTTGTGAAAAATTTGGGGTGGTGACCCCATAATTTTTTTACATATTCTTTTCTGCATTCTCATTAGTAAGTATTATAAAAAGTTTTATAGATATCTAATGACTTTTAGTACTTCAAATTTATCATAATTCCATTTTTCCTCAGCATTTTTAATGAAAGGGGTCATGTTGATTATTCCTCTGTATCTCAAGATTTTGAATGGAAACCCCATCTTGAAATAGTTTTAATTTATCATGTATTGACCAAACAATGTCTTAAAAAAGTATTTCCCACATCTAATGACTTTGTCCCAAATGACTCTAGCCTCCTTAAAAACAAGGATTTACTATCCACAAAACAACAAAAAATACCTATATCTATGAATGTGCCTGTCATAAAGCAATCAATGTAAAAATAGTAGTCATAGAAGTAATGAAGTATTTTTGAAAAAAGTAAAATGGGAATGTATGCCGAGTGAAGCAAGGCTAACAAAAACGTTAAGACTTCAAAAAGTAGCCAAGCAAAAGAAAGGGTTTTTTTTAGAAAAAAAAATTATTCTCATGACAAAATTCCTTGACATTGGTCACATGTCCAAATTCCCTAACATTTTTTCAAAATTTCCTAACCTGGAGAAAATTTTGTTTGTCCTTGACTTTTCCCTGACACACTAGCGGGTCTGGGGAGGCCCGCCCCCCCCCGACCCCAAGATTTGCAGCCCCAGTGTACATTATATTGACTCAAGCCACGAACTTTTTGGAATGTAAAGATTAAAGTAAAGCATTTTTGCATACATTATTGCACCAAAAATGTCTGAGAACTAATAAATATTTTTACGTTAAATTGTTTTGAAATTTCAACAAAAAATGCTCAGGATAGTAGGAAGTTACATATTTTGAAGTTAAAAATGCAACAGCTTCTGGAGCCCCTGGCTTACAGAGTAACATATCTGCAAACTATACCAAATGAACATATAAGACCCTTCATTTTCTCAGATAAAGAAAAGGAAAATTACCTCAGTCAAAATGGCCAAAATCTTTCATATTGAAATATATATTTTGTAATGTACCCACACAAATATATATTAGGAAATTGGAAGAAAAATACCACAGGAAAAGTGGGAGAATGCATATTTGACAGTTAAAAATGCAAGAGCTTCGCAGCCAATATTTCCTCACCTGACTTCGCTTCGCTACGTCGGCAAAATCTCGGAAAAAAATTCTGCCCCCCCGCCCTTGACCAAATCCTGGATCCGCTACTGTGACACGTGGCAACGCTGTAAAACTGCATGAAGATAACTGAAATGTTATGTTTCTCCCTGATGTTTATTAATAATCAACATGTTTTTCCCATTGTGGAAAAAATCTTCAACACAGCTATGAGAGAATATAGGGCCACTATGGCGGAGTAATTACGTAATCCCCCCATTCAGGGGATTACGTAATTACTCCTCCATA
>JBCAUG010310737.1:0-17460 GCA_038406175.1 Haplosyllis leylae | reverse complement strand
GGAACTGGGGGTCAGGAAGTGGATGTGCATAGGAGAGTGAACGAACAATCCAGGAACGTTATCCAATCGTTTTGTAACGTCGTACTGCGTAAGTGTGACCGAATGATCTTTTCAAAGAGGCTACAATATTAACAAAGAAGAAGAATAAATTTTCACATCCGTCAACCAATCATAACAATTCAAGGCACAAATACTCAATGATGGGAAGAATGGATGGCAGAAAGACACAAGAGAGAAGCATTCAATACAAATATTCTGATCCTTTGTCATCACTGGACATTTTTTTCTTTCGTAAGTAACATACAGACAAGTCACATTATCTCTGAACCCTTCTGGGGCCCTAAACAGCAGCCCCCCTTCCCCTAACCTTCTTAAAGTGCTTCTCGCCTAATTCAATGTAATCCAATCAGCTTGGGCATAAGTGCGCACAAGTGTCCAAGCCGCGGGTGTACGGAGAACCCCGGACATTACCCGGACAGCTCGCGTATTGTACTCGTCATGTAATTACAAGCGCGCCCACTTCGAGTTAACTCGATTATCTCTACGAGCATGCCATTGTGGTTCTGCCTAATTAAATTCGTCTCCGTTCCTGAACTTCGTGGATTGTGCGACATAAGATGTAAACCAACAATGCCCAGGGGATTGCAGATTGTTCGGCTGGGGAACCAGCGCCAGAATCGATGCTGTACTTGGTCAATTGTTGCGAAATATGAGTGAGCAAAATTTGGGACGGGGTCTCCTAAAATCGCCAATGATACTAGTTCTCGTAGGAACAAAAAATTGGTGATAAAATTCTACTATTTGCACGAAAATTCCTGGTACCTTTTATCCCAGTAACTTTGATCCCTGGTAGAAAACCCACCCCATTCTGCAGAAAGGCTTAGAGATTAAGCTGTCCTGACTTACTTTTATATTTTTTGCGGTGCTCAAAACCCGAGCCTCTCTTAAATAGTGTATGCGTTTTGAGACACAAGGATTTTGGTTGATGTATATTTTATGAAGCTCAATCATCCACGACGCTTCAAAATTAATCACAGACACACTATTTTACGAGACAGCTCGAGATAGAGCGCTGAATTATACGCCCTAGGAGACAGCGCACGCGCACATGCACGCACTCCCCACGGGAAGTCACAATATGGCATGAGTCATACTGTGCAGATTGTGGTCTTCCTCTTTCTCCTTCTACTGCAACAGCAGCAGTAGGTATTTCCTGCAGGCCTTCCTTCACTGCAGAATTGGCAATCTTCTTTATTGAAACTCTAGAACGGGTCACTTCTGCGCATTGCCCACACGATTCATTCTTTTCTCTTTTGCTGAAATGACCAATCTGTCTTGTCCCTTTGTCTCTTGTGCCTTTTGTTTCAAACTCACTTTACATGGCTTCTTTTCTTGGTCTGCTTTCTTTTTCATTCGTCCGCCTTTTAAAAGGAATCAAGAAAAGCGTTGGCAAATCTGCAGGAGTTTGTGCAACTCAAGAAGCGAGCAAAACATGTAGAAAGACAAATTCCAAAAATTTAAAGCTTTATCAGTTTTTTTAGTTGAATTAAGTTTAACTTAAACTTCCTTACTGGAACCATAGCAACAGAACATGTAGATAGATCTAGGTCAACCCGGACACCTGTTGTTCAGTTTCCGTGATCCCAGGCAGAGAACCACCCCCCCGTCCGCCCCGAGAACACAGCCAAATCAATGCGAACTGATTAATTCCTTCTTCCGCTTCTGTCACGAAATCATCAAGGAAAACGTTCACCTATCGTAATTACACTCGGATTAAACCGTTCTGATCGTTTTCTTTCATTTTCAGTTTTTTGTTTTGCGAGCCAACTCAACAATTGGAAATGGCAAACTGTTATCGCAATTTATCAATAGAACAAGTGGAACAGCAAATAGTTGAGCTCAAACAGAAAATAAATCCATCAATAAAGGCAACTGATTGAAATACAATGGATTACCAATTTTCTTTACTTTCAGGAAAATGTAATTGTTCTAGGTTCATTTTGAACAGTCATGCAAAAGGTTTTCACAGGAAATGAAACTTAGCCTTTAAAGACTCTCTCAAGACTCTCTCATGTATTAACTCTTTCTGTTGGTAACCTTTCGTTTCCTTGGTTCCCTGACAAAGTGTTCCTGTCCTCAGTAAAGTGACAATTTTAATTTCCAAAACAGTTTTTTCCTTATGAAAACAGAGACAACTGTTTGACATCTGAGAAACAGATGGAACAAGAGGACAAGACACAGATCTGTTATCCCCCAAAAACAGGGAACACCTGCACAAAGCTAAAGACCTGCCAGTCTCAGAACAAAAACAATGCCACCACTCAGGGGCATGAACAAAGACAAGAAGTTCGACTTAGTATGAATCATGACTATTCATAGGCTGATTAGGTAGCACAAGAAAGTCCATGACTTCCAAAGAGTAGCAACAACTCAAGTGAATAGTAAATCAGATGAGCAACCAAAACCTTAGAACCTGAAGGTGTCAATTGATACAATGTGTTTGTCTCAGAAAGAATGATGACCATTCACAACCTGACTGATTATAGGTAGTAGAATCAACAGTTATACATCAGGGCATGAATTTAATGTCCTTTATAATGAAAGAATTTAAAAGTAGGAACATTTCAAGTGGAGGATTTAACATGACTCATTACCATTAACTCATGATAATGGCAGAGAGAAACACCAAAATCTTATAACCTGAGGGTGTCAATTCAAATAATGAATTTATCTTAGTGCGAGTCAATACTATTTACACCCAGAGGGAGATTTAGGAGATGCATGTTGCTAAGGAGACACTGTCCAGATTGTTGTAGCCTCCAGGTAAAGGAATTCCGTTACATCATGGTGTTTGTTTCATACAACTCAGGCTATGGAATTAACCATCGGAAATTAGGTCAATTATTGTTTGAATAGAACAACTCGTTATTCAAAAGAGGAGCTTGCCATCTAGTCCGAATCCAGAAGAATGTTCAATTCACAGTTAAATCTAGAGGGGAGAAGGTACCTTTCGAAGCACTCAGACGGGATTGGCTCTTAAAACAAGATGAGTATTTCTTCATTAATTCATAGATTCAATAAATGTACTCTTGGCGCTTGATAAGGCATTGTTTGTGTCCCAAATCCTTGCGATGACAACAGTCCTACTCACGTATCTTTATGTACCCAACATACCTACAATGAGTAGTCTTTGAGTACATACCCCTGAGGGCACGAGGCACTTACACATTATGGTGGAGAACCTCTTCAACCCAGAAATGACATTATACACGCACTCATTGTACATGCTGTGCTCGTGCCCCGGGGACAAGCAAACACACTCAAAACCGTGCATGGGGTCACTGGGTCAGTGCAAGCGCCATTGTTTAACACTAATGTAAACCGTGATTCCTACAAGGGGTTCTACTTCAATCTTACATTGATTTTATTACATTTGGGTTTCACAAGGGGAGGAATCACAGCCTTCGGGTTTGTTGGTTCCATTTATGGTCCAATTTAATTACTACGTGAAAAAATTGGTCTGGGACATGGTCCAATCCAGAATAACTTTTTGATCCCGTGTTTTAATTTTTTAGGGCACGATTTCTTTGTGGGGTCAAAGTAAGGGTGGATCTCCTGCTTGTATGTTTTATCACCTGTGCGCAATGGATTCCCGAGATCTACCTCCAGTGCAACACCTACTGATCTATAGACAACCAGCCCCATCTGCAAGAACTATTGGGACTCAAAACTCGGGATCTAGTGTGCACAGTGTGTGAGTTCCATTCGTATGAGCCACTCCGACTCCGACTCTACTATTTAAAAAACACAAAAAGAAGTACTCTGGCTAAAATCACAAATTAGATAACCGAACTCTACTCAAATGATAAAATTGTTCGGATCCCTATTCCCGACATCCATATTGCTACAGAGTAACTGGCTCTTGGAATATTGGGAACCAAGGGTAACCATAATCCCCGTGCAGACCCCAAAATTGAATTGAACAGTGATTGTAGGAAATGTAACGAGGTTTGGGGAACCGGACAACTGATCCAAATCAGGATAACACGTGTAATATCAGTAATATGACGATCAAATCTTTGTAAATTCCATGATCGAACACGGCCTTGGAGCACGACACAGTAATATATTGATATCTTGTGTTAGTCTCAAAACAGAAACATTTAACAGAAATATTTTGACTTTGGTGAAAAGCGAAACATTATGATTCAATGTTAAATCGGGACATTCTGAAGTCAGACACGCATCGAAACCTTTTGTGATACAAATTGCGTAATATCCCGCGTCTGATGGACTGTGATGTAATATTGAGTCTGTAGAAATAAATCACATTCCTCAACAATAAATCGTATTCTTCACCAATAAATTGGTTCATTTGATTGGAACAACTTTTATTGGACAGACGTGACTTGGGACTTACTGTTTGACAGTTCTATGATTTTCTTTAAATATTTGATCAGCTTCTGGCAATCCCCTCTTTGAATTTTCAAATGGCGCTGCACATCTGTCACTAAGTTGTACTATTCTATCATTAAATGTTTAACCGCGATGGTCAAAATTCTGAAGACAACGAAAAGAAAATCAAAATTGGAACTATGAGATAATTTCCAACACTGTTTAAGTTTCAAGTCTCTCTTTTGAAAATTTCGATTTACTTCACTTCTTTCACTACAATTTGTCCTTATCGAAATATCATGTCTTTCCAAACATTTTCAAAACTCACAATGAAACTAAAATTTCTAAATATCGTCCGTGGAAACATTTGAGAAAATATCAAGAAGAAATATGGCTTAAAGGAACACCACGAAATTGTCATGAAATCGTCCCTTCCGATCACTGAATACTGACTTATGTGAATGTAGATGCACTGGGGACTCTCATTGTATGTAAAACAAGGAGCCTTTTAAGTACCAAACAAGACCTCCGTGTATGGACCTCATGCCTCTCGTGACAGCGCCTGAGGTTATGAAGGTCACATGACCCTGAGTGTAGAGGTCAATGAGGTCACATGTTCAGACACCTCGCGGGCACGTTTCCATGGACTTATAAATGTAATACCGTATATGGATCGGCATCTCTGTCATATGTATTTCTGCCTGTTAAATTGACGTTCCGACAGTCCGTCGGAACCCATTTGGCGCCCAATTACAGGATTCACCGACTTATTGTTTGTTTAGTCAGAAGTGTGAGAACACACTTTCCCCAGAGGGGGGTGAATGTCATGGCGGACAGTTGCCTTGGTTGTCTAGTGGTATGATGCTCGCCCAGAATGCGAGAGAACGGGGTTCGACCCCCCATTGGGCACTGAAGTTATCAGTCCGTCGGAACCCATTGTTACAGAAATATTAGATCCAGGACCGAACCCGTATTTTTTAATTCACTAAATAAAAACCCCATGGAATTCAGAAATATTTGGTCCGGGGGGTGTCTGGTTGGTCTTTTTGGATCGGCCACTGAATTGCCACGATCGTGTCAATATGACAATGTCGTAACAACAAAGCGAGTAGAAATACCCGTTCAACGAATTTGTTCTTTTTTTTAAAAAATTTTTGGAGGACACGTGTCCTTTTGTGGGGCCACTGATATCCCTGTTTTGGACTTCTGGCAACGTCTGCCCTGGGTTTCAAAGCCAGGGTGGATCCCTCGCTTGTGTGCTTCCTTGCCTGCACATGATGGATTCCCTAGATTCACCTCTGGTGCGACACCTGCCAACCTCTTGACAGCCGGCATGGCAGCCAGTCGCGTTTCCTACATGCCACACGAATTTGTTCTTACTTTTTGCAACAAATTTCCCTCTGTCACCCGACGGAAAAATCCCGAGTTGTGAATTCCAGTAGACACCAATATATCAAAGCGTTTTAAACGTGATTTTAACACGTTACGTTGAGGTGTGACTCACGTTCATTGAAACAGTTTTTAATATGTTACATTGAGACGTTGATTTACGTTAATTTTATCAAGTTACGTCGAGGTGAAATTTACGTTGTGTTTAACAGGCCTCACTGACTCACGTTGTCGTATCACGTTGAGGCGTGATTTACGTTCATTGACGTTATTTTTACATTGAGACGTTGATTAACGTTGATTTTAACACGCTTCACGCCTCACTGACTCTGTACTGTCATCACCTCCCGGCGACAGTCACTCAGCAACCTGGAGGCGACGAGATTAATGTACAAGCACCGATCATATTAATGTAGATCCACACACCTTATTAATGCAGCACACCGTGGGATCTGTGCCAAGTTCTTCAAAACTGTCCACGACTCGATAAATGTTTGGAGCACAACCTGTGATCTGCGCTATGATTCTTCTAGTTATATTGTCCTTTGCTGATACCCCGACAGTGTGGTAGTTATATACTGTACGATCCGGTGTTGCGGGTACAGAGACCACCGTGGGTGGAGGTGCGGGGGTTATGTGATGCAATAAAAGGAAGAAACACGCGAACAGCCATTATTTAACCCTGTGTACAATGTGTACATCCACTCCCTCGCACAAGTACGTGGGTGACACTGGTACTCTCCGAGCTACAGATGCGTTTTGTGACATCACGTACAAACAGTGCATTCTCCTTCTCCGAATACAACACACCATTATCACATCCCACCACTCGAACTCTTCGAGTGCAAGAGTTACTCAATCAGAGTCACTATTTTTATGTAACCTTATGCCAAGCCTCAGAACTCACCATCAATTACCGAAAATGCTCCTGTTTCTTAGAAAGTATACGCAGATTTCAATGGAGCCGCGATCTCTTTAATTCAATCACATGTAACAATTTTCACACAGACAAATATTGAATCTAATCTCGCTTTCCCATCTAGTTCGCTTTGAGGATGTGAGACATACAGAATGAGGGGCTCGTGGACTCCGGAGATGTGAATACTTCAGTTATATTACGTATTGTGATGGAATCTCAGAGCACACACTAATTCCACAGAGACTCACTCCATGGGGCAATGTAGTTCAACCTTGTTGTTTCTTTTTTTTTTGGAAAGTTTTGAAGACAGTTTAAGCTAAAAGAGGCTAAACGTGAAAAAAATATTTCGTCTCCTTTAAAAAAGTGATCTATTCCGCTTTCACACCCTTCACGTGCAACTCCAACCCTGTCACACGTACGCTTACTGTATGCACGCACACCTGCACACCCCCTCCACACACACGCACACTTACCGTGAACCTGCTGTTATTGACAGGGTTGATGTATTTGTTGTTTCTATCCCACTGTATGGTCGGGGTCGGGTCTCCCGTTGCTACGCAGTGTAGAGTAACCGGGTAACCCTCGTACGCTGTCGTGTTCTTAGGCTTCACCTTAAACTGCGGCTTCACTGTAACAAATAAATAATTTGAACAATATTAAAAACTTTTTCAAAACAAATATTGGAGGACATTAGTCCTACTGGTGGTGCCACCGGTATCCCTCCCTGGACTTCTGGTGATCTCTGCCCTTGGTTTCAAAGTCAGAATGGATGATTTCGCTTGCCTGCTCCGTCATTCTGGCAGCCAACGTGCAGGCCGATACCTTTTCCCACTTACTTTTTCAAGGAGAGATCAGTACAAAACTGAAACAAAAGCACTGGATTTAACTTCATGTGATCTTAAATAGTTCGTAAATGTTGGGGAGAGTTAATTCCAAAGCTTTTGTTTTTGGCGGTAATATTACTACAACGCTAGACATTATGTATAAAGAAACCGAAATGGTTCTGCCAGCTCACAGAACGTCCATGTTTGTCCCGAGGGAAGTGACACATACACTGTGACACAACACAACTTTCCAGGAAATCTTCGCCATTGTGAAGGTAACTTGATTAGAGGATTCCGTCAGACGGATTTCTGCAACATTCTACAACCTCTTTCTACCGCACGTGCCTTTGGTGTTACTCTACCCTCCCCCGTCTCCATGCCACACTCTCTCCCGTTACACTCACCTACCCTGGGGTGTCAGGGAATGTAGATGATCAGTGATTCATATCAATAAAATGGATTGGGAGGTGTGTGGGGGATGTCATTGCTGCAATCTGATTTATTAACAAGTTTAGAATCACAATTAGATTTACATTGCGTCATATTGTACGCAGATGATACATCAGACTGACGCCCCCTCGAGCATATTCGTGTGCCACAGCGGGTTGGAAATCTGTCGTACAACCCTGTGCCGTCCCCTCCCTAGAGCTATCGCCCCAGCCCCGAGGAATGTGATAGAATGCGGGTGAATCACACACGGATACATGTAGAGGGGAAACACAAAGACATAGGCACATTTAAACTGATCAAACGCGAATGCAAAAGCGATGCCGCTTTCAGGCGAATTCTCTATAAATTCAATATGTTAACCATTGTGAGTGACGACAAAGATAAAAGAAAATGACGTTGCGTCGTTGACCCAATTGGTGGCACGTAAATGACGTCATGACAACATTCTTGTGTTAACAAATTCTAACCAATGACTGCAGGTTAAAGTAGGCCTAATTTTCATAAAACTGCTATCGTGTTAAGGGCTTGGACACGATGTTAAGGGCACCTGGAAGTAACCAATAAGGTGACTCTACGAGCTACCAATAATTTTTCGCTTTCGCAATGTAATTTCGTGACAACAAGTTAATGGAAGATTCTTAACCAGATTGCGTACCTTAATTAACGGGGAGGCGGAGGAACGGGTAGTAGTCTGGGAACTCCGACAACACAAGGGCGGATCCAGGATTACTGGGAAGAATGGTAAGTAACAAATCACTGATCCATCTTGTATATTTTATTTTCCTTCTTTAAGATCTACTCGAAACAACCACCAAAACTCAGAATTTGGGTGTCAAAGCAGGTGAGACACGTTTGCACTGTACCTATTTTACAGTGGGAGAGGAAGGGCGCCAACCCTCAGGAGGGATGGGTGGGTGGGGGTTAGGTGGTGAGAGCAAGATTATTTTACAAGATTTCCCGAGAAAATCGTATGGAGTTGACAAGTGTTTGCAATACTTAACTGGAAATATTTTTCTGGATTAAAAGAATTGTTTGGAGGCGGCAGAAATTGGGTCAAATCCACTTTTCCATCAATCTTTATTTCAAAGTAATTTTCCACACTATAGTCCTTTGAAACAATAAAGGCTTCATTTCTTCAAATTCGCTTTCTTGACACAAAGACAACAAAATGGGGGACAAAATCCTTAGGGGAAGATGAGTAATGATAACAAGAATGCCTACCAGGCATTGTGTCACGCCTGAAATCTGGAGAACTCAATGACACCACAGTATTAGCCTCATTCTGACATTGTGGTGTCAATAAGACAAAGAGAGCCATCTAGAGTTAATATTAAAATTAAGTTCTCTGTCTACATTCAAACACTCAATCAAGCAAGCAAGCAAGCAAGCAAGCAAGCAAGCAAACAAACAGACGCAATACAGAGAAGATAAGTCGCTCTGCTGTCATCAACAGCAGGCGCGACTAAAAAGGCTCAATTCAACACTCATGCCTCCAAGCTACATTATATTCAAGTCAATCGTGTCTAACATACTGCCTATACACGTAGTATATTAAGGTTATACATCAATGCATCAACACCAAGTTGTTCCCTATACAACATACTCTATATATGTATTGTTAGAATAATGATTATAACCTGTACAATGTTTCAAGTACTCTGAGGTCCCTGTTCAATATTCCTATATAATTATAATAATGAGGTCAGCACCATTTTATTCTGGAAAATAGGTCAAGGTCACACACGTTCAAAAGGTTGCCGTAACATATGTGTTGTCAAAGTCAAAGGTCATGATACAAGGACATATCACATATTCCATGACCTTGATGACATCGCAACAAGAGGAAACTTAACCAAATGAGGATTTTTTCCTCAACAATAAAATTCAATTAAAACACAAAGTATTCTACAAATTTCCGCTTAATAATTGTAGAGAAAATGTGGACAAATTGCCTCAGGATCAAGGCGTCATCAATAAACAGTAAATACATCTACCACCTATATCTAATCTTAAACCTATTTGAAGCAATATTACAGCAACATCCGTATAAAAGAACGTGATCCAGTAACAAGAGATGATAAAACCCAACGAATCACTTTAAAAGGCTAGGATATGCCTCTGGCTTCATACTAAAGCTTCACAAAGAGGCTGCTCACTACTCAACAAGTGAAATAATATCTCAGAAATGTAACTCGGATTTTACTCCTAACCAACTAAAAAGACAACAACGTGTTAAAATCAATTGTTTTTACAACCAATTACTTCCTTAACTATTTACAAAATACAAGTACCTCACTTGTGAATACGACATAATTTTGCATGCTGTGCTTTTTCTGCTACGGAAGCAAGAAATTCGCACCTTCTAAAACGATTTTCGCAACAAGTAAGAGACAAGAAATATCTTCAACAATATATGTACAAGTTTTGTCTCTTAATCTTTCACTACAATTTTCACAAATATGCTTGATTAATTGTTCAACGAGCTTCTTTTATGAAGCAAGTTCTTATGCATTGCTAAAATGCAATTGGTCTCACCAACGTTTATTCGAGTTCATTCTTTCAAACTTTTTCTCTTGAGTAATCATATAGCATTACCAACATTAAACGTGATTTCTCGTTTTTCTTAAACGAACCTCTTGATTTTTCTGTAGTCTTTATGTTCCTGCTAACATAATTTCTCAATATTTATCTTAAAAACAGAGGTTTAAGTCGCGTTTGGAGAATTGTGTGCATTTTATCGAGTTTAATAAAAACAATGACATTTTCAATACATTCAAAGTTAATGGCAACGTTTCTCGAACCAAAATCCTTACAGAATCACAAAAAATAATAGCTTCTCAGAACCAATTAATTTTCATTCATAAATGCATTTCCACGTCCAAAAGTTATCAATATCATTTTAAAAAACTGACAGGCGACAATCATTAACATCAAATGAAATGAAAATGCGTCAGATTATCCTAAGTTGTGTTATCCTCATTTTTTAACAGCTGGCTGTCCGTACGCTTGATAGTGGTGAAGCGGTTCTTCTCCTGGTGTTACCGGCGCACTGCTATGATCCTGTGCCTGAAAAGACAACGAAAGATAATCTTCCAAGATATCTCTAGCCTGTCCAGAGTGCAGTGATTATTGAAACTACACAAACGGTCCATATTATTCATGACATAATGCAATATCAGCAGAAAATTAATTTAACGAAATGATTACAGCACCAGCGTCCGCGTCAATACATTCTTGACAACAAAGAGATAGTGTGTTCACGGCAGTTTTAAAAACACTGAAGGCACCTTTCCCATACGTTAACCCTTTATTATTCTTTCCTATTTACCAGATTGGTGCGATGAACATTTCAAATCAAATTAACCGACAATGTGACAAATTCACTCAAAAGTGTTATTTTTGTCTTCACACATAATTCCCGATTATTTAAACACTATATCAAACCACACTCATGAGGCACCATAGTTACTACATTTACATTGTAAGTAAGATTTGCTTCAGATTATAAAAATACACAATCAATTAGAAAGAATAGAAGGTCAATAGCTGTGCACTGAATCCAATCTTGTTCTTTACTTTGGTTATCTTTTTACAAAGCAAACAAAAAAGTCCTTGGTGGAACCACGTATTCCAAACCTAATCTTCTACCAAAACACATTTTCTTCTCGTTAAAATGGTAAATATTATATTCATACAATGCCATTTTCCCCCAGCGGATACTCCAGTACGGCAAAGTGTTTCAATAATTGTTACAATGCGTTTGCACACATATCACCTGTGGTTCCACCAGAACTATAGAAAATTTTGTATGCGTGGTAAATAGGTTTAGTAGTTTACAGTATAGTAGTTGTTGTTGTTGGTTACCTCCCCCGGGAAGGGCGCTGCTGTTGGCATCATGGGTTGCGGGTTGGCATATTGCATCTGAGCGTATGTACCATGCGGACCCGTGATAAACTGCAGCAAAAAAGAGAAGCAAAAACAAACATAATAGCAGCCCTTTCCTCCAACACAATTCAACAAGTTCAAAGGTTCTTTTTCTTTTAAATTAAGGTTCAAGATTCCCACAATTCATGCCATGATGATTTGTAAATTTACGTTCCCTAAAAATAATATCAGCACACTTTTCTTGAAGCGAAATGTAGCAATTCGACTTACTCCCTGAAGATATCATTTTTGCAAGTCAGTCCTCGGAGAAATTAAAAGTAAGTGAATAATTTTGAAATGTCAAGTTATTGTCAGATGTCAATGATATGAATTCGTACCGAAGTTCCAGTTCCAATCTGTAATTGCCCCATTTGTGTCGTTAGTTGTGGCATCATGGAGGTGGTTGTATCCATGGTAGGAGTACCTGGATGCATTCCCTGGGCTGCCATCACCTGCTACATGTAACAATTTCCAATTAAAGTGATGTTACTCACGCAGACGCATCTCTTGGAGCGCTTTTTCACACCCGAACGCGTCTACATGGCAACTAAGATTTTTCAGTGCAATAGTCATTGATAATTAATTTCTAAAGAATCAGACTGGAGTCGGTATATTACCGGTGGTTGCATGATGTATCCCGTTGCAGCTCCAGGGTGGATCCATGTTCCAGGCGACTGCATTTGTGGATAAGATGTGGGCGTTGTGGCGACAGTGTAACGTGGAATCATACCACCAGGAGGGGTCATTACTGTCGGTGCTACACTATATGGCGACATCATACTGGACCAAGAAACAAAACTTGTCTATAATTTTTGAAGTAATCTCAACATCCAGAAAACAAAACTTGTCTTTTATTTTTGAAGCAGTCTCAACATAGAGACCATCGGTTGTGTTCGCGTCAAATTTATCACTAACATGCGATATTTTTATTTTCAATACGGTGTCTCTTCAATAAGACCTGTACAGTCTTTTCATATTATTAACTTGTGCAAATAAGCCTAATATACCCCAAACCAAGGCGTGCCAAAACATATAATCTTCCAAACATGAAAGAAAGTATACTAGAAATCACTACAATTTGATGTCGTTCTTAGAAACATTGAAATATCGATCAACGCTCCAAAACGTAAAGAAAATAATCTGTAGATTTCTCAGATAAATATCCGAAAAACACCAGCGTAAAATGATGGAAATGACAAATATTTATAGTAACACTAGGATAACCCACAGAATACAATAGTAAGACAACAAATAGATATTTGATATAACTATGTAGTTTCGTACACACCTTTCAGAACGCCCAACCCTTAGCAAAATAAGTGAAAAATGTATGAACATCGCTTTAGGCGTATACGGAAGTGGCGGTTATTTGCCCAGGAGCTTTTATTACTTTTGAATATTTTGTAGTTCAGTTGTTTTGCAATAGTAACACGAATCAAATTTGTTTTCATTGCACTGTTCTAAATTCAAGATTGACCATTGGGATGTAAACATTCTGCCACAAAAAAACTAATGCACTTACCCGTTCTGATGATCAAACTGCAATCCCATATTCTGAAATAAACGTACGTCTGTTGTAAGAAACATGGTGGTGTTGCTTGAAAGCGAACAATCTTACAAATCTTAAAGCCTTACATGAGCATTATCAATTCCCATACGCCCACTTTTTGTTACAGATTACAATTTATCTCAATGTTCACGCATATTTTCTACAAGCATAAACCTACCTCTTGTGTTCTGTCTATCCACGGCCGACTCTGTTGTTTTTTCTTGTTCCCTCCATCAGCAAATTTAACTGTCAATGGATCTTTGCAACCTGCAGATAGTAAGCGGAGAGAAAACGTCCAACATGATGGTAACAAACTAGATACGATTACATTACCAACAAATTATACAGGTAGCAAGCAGCAACCGGTACATACAACATGTCGGCCCCTCACCCACATATCATTCCGTTCTTGTCGCCTTTTAATAATTGCATTTCTTATCACGATTCTGTTGGAAATTGTTAACCTGGTACGTATTATAGGTTCCTTTCAGCATTTCTCTTAACCCAGTACCTATTATAGGTCTCTTTCAGCATTCACTTGTTTGCTGTTTTATCAAAGGGTGCTAACTTGCCAATTACAAAACTATTGGAAACCTGGCACATTTTGCAACAGTTTTATCAAAATTCTGCAAGTTGAATAATTGCGAACCACGAAAGACAATAATGGTCATACATTAGTTTAATTTTGCCTCAAGGAACGAATGTTTCATGAATGAATAATGATTAAACAGGAGTACTTACCCTGCACCATGTGCCCATTGAAGGCCTCTATAATTTGCTGACATTTATCCCGACTTTCCATTCTGCAAAAGCCCACACCTCGACTCACGCCGTTATTGTCTCGGAGAATACGCGTCGAGATCACTGTACCGAAGGGCGAGAACATGCCTTCCAAGTCCTTTTCCTTCATGAATGTTGGCAGATTGGCGATGTATAAGTTAGTTGGGTCTTGCTCCTGTTGCTGAAAGAAACCAACAATGTATGTACATTATGATAGAAATTTATCTGAAATCTTGCGGCAGCTATGTGTTACCAAAGATAATATCTGGGATGTCAATGGTGTCAGCGCAAATATTACGATTCCATCCCAGGGAAAGTACACTGTACAACCACGATTGTATCTTATTAGTCATTTGGAGTAGTAACGTAGGAATATTTCTGCACAACGATTGTTTGGAATTTATTCAATTAAAAATAACAACAAAAATAATAACAACATGTAGCTGATCACAGAGTTTCTTCGAAATAAGAGTTTCAACAACAGGGAAGATTATTATTAATAATACTTTGTTTTGAATTCTCAAACATTTAAAATTCAAACGTATGAAGATCAAATGGGACATAATTAGGTATTTGCAGCAGATTGTGCGCACGTTTGCTTGTCAAATTGAGACATTTTCCCAGCTAAAGTTTCAAGCATATGCAACAATTCAGGCTTGTAACATATTGCACAACACGTTTTTTGAGATTCAAATCTCCTCAAGTTCTGTTCTAGTCCAGTATGTAGGAAGGCTTTGGTAATTTTTGGTTAGCAGCAAGAGACGTGTTGATGACTAACCAGTCTTTTTTACAGGAGTTTCCTAGCAACAGGCTGTTTAGGAATTCTGTATGGGATTTAGTGTTAACTTAATCCTCTAGACAAGGTAGAGACAGGGATAATAGACATAAACCACCTCAAGCACAAGCGCTACTTGCCACAATTCTCCTTTCTTTTTGTAAGGAAACCCACCAGAGTGCTTCTCTATTTATTCCACGCCTAGCATGCCCCGAGCTCTCTCTTGTCCTTACAGTACCTCTCCTCTCATTTCTTCATATTCATTTTCTAGTTCACATTCTTCTGTGTACATAGTTTCTTACCCATTCTTCTAGTCTTTGGGCATTCTTAATTTTGACATGTTTTCCCAATTGCCACAAAACCTGTGCGCTTCTCTTGTTTTCACATGTATCCCTTTTGGCTACTCTACAATTCTTAAGACCACCCTACTTTTTTGTCAGAAAATCTAATTTGGGAGTGTAATGCAAAATATTCTTTTGCAAAGTAACAAACGACATGTCTTGATTGCCAAAACTATTACTGCTTAGAGTCTTAGCATTTCCATCTCATTTTACGTGATTTATTGTTATTTTTGCAAGCATTCATATTCAATGTTATCAAAGATGTAATCAAGCCATGGACAATGTTCATGAATTTATACGGTGACATTTTCCGGTGACTACTTTAATCCTTTTTCCAATTCAGATAAATCAATAACAAAAATCACCAAAGTGCAACCCATATTTGCCCGTGTTAAAGCAGTAATTGTCGCACACACCTGCTATTTATCATGTGTTACTGACAGTTTAAGTTTACCAATCTTGCCTGATGAAACTATGTAAATTTCAGTTCTTGATGGGCATCAGTCTCGCAAATTAAAAGCTGGGATATCCGTTGCGACAACATTTATTACATGCGTAACCGTTAAGATTGAGGAATAATAAATTACGAAAGGGGTTTCCATTTCGTGGAATAATGCGTTACTAAACATTTTACAAAGAACACAATTTAACTTGATTGTCGTGTATTTTCTGAGCATTAAAAGGTTTATTATCTGTGCATGATTTGGATTTGCTCCATTTATTCTGTCGTTTAATAAGGCCAACTTATTCCTACATATTTTAAATACCAAAGTTCTTGCGTAAGTGATTATATTGAAAAAATTTTCCCCAGAAATCAGTTGTCAGGTTTTTGTAAGGAAATCACCAATCTAACCATTAATAGCTTGTCCCCTTCTTGTATTGATGAATAATTTGATAAGAATGGTCATCTACTCTAGCACGGGTCTGACCGTCTAAAAAGTAACCTACCTTCCCACTATTTCTCCAAAGAACTGGTCAATCTATTGCTTAATCGTACTGAAAACAAACTATAACTGTGGAAATTATACCACATAATACGTACTTTAGCCATTTGAGCCTGTATACCCTGAGCTTGTAGTGCTTTAACCGCTGCCTCTGCAGCCATTGGAACCTCAAAGTCCACAAATCCATATCCTGAAACACAAGAAAATATATATAATGTAATCAGATTGCTTTTAGTTTTCACTGTGACTTCAGAGTTCGGAGAGCATTCTTGAAAATAAATATCTGTTGGGCTGGGCAGTGATAATATTTGTCAGATCCAAAGTCGAAAGCACTTCGAAATTTTCACAAGAATTGAGACTGTGCACACACACGTAATAACATTGATCACGTTAGTACCATCACTTTAACAAAAAATTTTCTATTTTTGGATGAATTTCGTCAACAAAAAGAATTTTATCATGATCACCTACACAGTATTAAAGCTATGTCGTGCAGTAAATCTGAGTTTGGAAACAATCCAAATGGCAGTGGCCTTATTAACATCCAACTGTAGATTTCCCATAATTTGGGAAACTATATTATCTTAGTTAATTTTGATAGCAACTACATAGTGTACTTTAAAATGCATACATATCCGGGGGAAAAAACTCCCCAATTCAATCAAAATCATTAAAAATGCCAGCGTGCCTCGGTTGACATGTACACCATTTGCACTATTTCTTTTTACGAACGTTCTTTTTCACCAGGAAACCCAATCCACCACATAACCCCAAAGGTTAAAGTTGTTGAAAGTAACTGGAAGAGTGCAGTTAGACACAATTGGTTGCTACTGGTAACACATATAAACAGACATTTGGGGGTCATGCGACCCTCATAACAATTTGCATAGCTGCATTTTTAGTTGCGGAATTTACTCTGGAAAATAAACCAATGAGCATTAGAGTAGACTGAGTTACAGGAGGATAAGAAGTTAAAAAACGCAAATCTGATACGGACCATCCACGTTGTGGTTATTCCGACCTCAAAGAATCCTTCCCACAGTGGTAGGTCACAAATACGGTTCAGCAACCAAATTAATACCTCTTGTTCGTTATTAGTCTCCGCTAGGAGACTATCTGTGATGCACTCGCAACTTCTGAGGGGAGAATTTTTTGGTCAAAATCCACCCA